>OX457037.1:80887310-81183904 GCA_949752735.1 Lumbricus terrestris
TGAATGAATGAATGAATGAATGAATGAATGAATGAATGAATGAATGAATTAGCATAGGCTAATCAACAGACAAGATCCCATGAGTGACTTTAATTCTTTTTTTAATGGTATAAATTTATTCCACAAAATTAATCAATAGAATAATTTTTATAGAGTTTGAATCGGCAGAAGGAGTTGGCTAGAGGAAAATGTGTAGGCCTGTAACATATCGATGTAGTAATTTTCTGTTTCTTTTCTTTCCGCCGTGACTTAATTTCGCGTTCTCTTCCATGGCCTGCAGCGGCTCAGGTCAGTTAACGATCCTCAGTAATCGTTCCCTCCTCAGGTGCGTAGTCATCATGGCACATCATCTCTGATGCGAGTTTACCATCGGGTCCGAAAGTGGTGCTGTTCATGCAGGATACGCACACCATGATCTTTGAATCTGCATCTGTTGCCGTTGCCTGTCGGCAGTGCTCCTTGCACTTCTTCGCAGCGATGCAGCGGCGATGCAGGGAAACGATGGAATCAGTTCGCATGTTGATGTCCATTCTCGTTAGGCGGTATTTCTTCATCGTGTAAGTCATCGTCTGCATGCAAATCTGTGTTCAAAGGAAAGAACGGGCAACATTGAATCAGTGTAAAACATTGCAATAAATATTAATTTCTACAAGAATTAAAGGAATGAGATATGATTTTTTAAATGGCGACAAAGGAAGGTCAAAAAGGTAGGCCTATGTGTGAGTCCACTAGTGAGGACTACACGGAATCCCAGATCATGGTCGTATTTAGGAAATTTTACAGGTGACCGGACAAAATGGTACGGACAAAATGGTACGGACAAAATGGTATGGATGAAATAGAAGCTGGCTTAATGAAAAGACGCATGTGAAATGGAAGCTGGATGAAGGCTCTGCATGTATATTTTTATATATGAAATGGAAGCTGGATTGATGAAAATAACGCTTTAGATATAAAAGCTGTATCAGGGTACTTTCATATCTGAAATAGAAGCTGGATTATCGAAAGATGCATTACAAATGGAGGTTGATTTAGGCCTAAGGAATATGGCTGAAATTGAAGCTGGATACATCATTAAACACATGAATGAAAGACATCAATTCATCTTCCATTTCCCAAGCATTTTTCGCCAATCTAGCCTCCATTTCTCAAGCTTTTTTCCACTAGAGCTCTACTTCAGCCAAAAAAGGTCATCCACCTTCTATTTCAGCAATAAAATACCCTCATCCAGTTTCCATTTAAACATAACGTTTTGTCCGTACCATTTTGTATAAACCATTTTGTCCGTACCATCTTGTCCGCTACCATTTTGTCCTAGAACCGTTTTACAGTCTCAACCCCGAATTCTTTATTACTATTTACTAATTCTGTGTATTTTGCAATCATGTCATTGGTATTTCCAATGGAAAACCCTTCCGCAGCCTAATTATTTTCTGACTACGCCTCTGACACAGGCATAGGCGGAGTTTAGTCGGTCGTTCGGAACCTCGTGGAAAAATAAGCTTATACCATTTTTCGCGGCTTTCCGCCGCCGAAAAAAAACTGATGACTTTTTAGTCATCCGGGCAGAATCAACGCTTATTCAGGCAGCCTTCTTGAGGGGTGGGGCTCCGGTGAATTTGAACCCCAAGCCACTGATTAACTCCGCCCATTGACACAGGTAGCCTAGCAATAGATTCAGAAGAATTTTCAAGGTAATAAAGATTGAAATCAAGAAATTGGCCACTCAGCGCAACGAAGATGATTATGACAGGAGGAATATTATAATAATAGCCTAATTATGCTCATCTATGCACAAGCGCACTGGTGCACGGTCAATTGCGCGCAGACAAATGCGCGCAGTAACAATAGCGCGCAGGGCAAAAGCGCGCAGACAAATGCGCGCAACAGGAAATTCTTAAGTATATGTATGTATGTATGTATGTATGTATGTATGTATGTGAAACGGTCCACCCCGGCCCGACGTTCGTCAACACGGTGCCTTGCCTCGTAATCTGACCCATCGATCATTTCCTCTACTCGTATCTGTGCCATCGGAGAAGAACGTCTCGGCAAAGAGGCCCGGAACAAGGAATACAGCTCTGAAGCGTCGGTACCTGACTCTGCCCCATTCGCAGTCACCTTGGGGGTAACGTCCCGAGCTCCAGGATGGCCAATCCTCGAAACAGAGTTCACTCTTCGGGCAGAGGACCCTCGCTTAGAGCTTCTTTTCGCGGCTGCCAACTTCGCTCTCTCCTCCGAATGATCGGGTCTCTTCCGCACCATGTTACATCGAGTTGCCGACGCGCCGTCACTTCCAACAGGCAGTACCTGACGCTGCCATGAGGCCGGCCATAGAAGGCGAAACCAGCTCCACTCTAGGGGATTCAACCCTACTCGATACTGCGACACCACCATTGTCCCTTGTCCGCTACAGGACAGTCAAAATTCTTCGTATATGTTTTTCTGGTATCAGGCCTTTAGGGAGACCACGCGTAGTTCGCTAGGAAGCGAAACTATTTCACGATTCGCGCAACAGCGAAGTTAACCGTAACCAGGAATACGGCGCTTGCCAGGCGCTCGCGTACTTGTTTCTCTCTTACCTCCGCGCTATCCTACAGGAAAGGCGCACACGTACTCGGAACTGTCGACTCTTTCTCCGCAACAGGCGCCAACGATAACTGTCTCTTGTACGCTTCTGAGTCGCGTTTACCGACTCCAGACCAGCATCGTACAGCTATAGGGGGCTTAAAATTAGCTAAGGGATACACACTTCCTTATCTAAATTAACCTATGACTTATGGGACCGGGACACGCTGCGTAAACCACAGGGAGCGGTTAGGGCAGCTACGTTTAACCCTGAACCATGCACACGCGAATTCCTCGTCTGCTTCGGGGAAGACGCTGGACCGGTGAAGTTAAGCTTGTCGAGCCCCCACCGTCCAAACCACCAACGATACTCTCACACTGACGTAATATTCACGGGAAAACCTGGTGCGCTGAGAAAATTTACACCAAGATCTTCTGGATCGGATCAAAACTGACAAAGATGCGTATACCAGGGAAAATACACGGGCGACGGCTTAAGAACTGCCTTCCGAAGCCCTTCCCACGATACAGGTAGCACACTCACACGTATACAAGATAGAACTCGGCGTGACGTTCAATCTGACACCAACTTTGTAACGATCGGATCACAGATAACAAAGTTACAGCTTCTCGACCGGTGGATGGCTCGGTCTACCGTGGACTTCAACCCACACGTACAAATACGAGCCGGTACGGCTAAGCGAACACTTCACGACCCTGCTACCGGTCGACGCTAAGACCAATAGGTGAAAGTAAAGATATTCGAAAGAGCCAAGGTTACAATTTCATACAATCGCGGGCGTATGGAGCCTCGGGTCTCCAACACAGACCTGTACGGGGGCGGTCGCTCGCTGGCGCGGCGCCGCTGGGCCGTACGCTAAGGGAAAGACGTGCGATCGGCAAAAGACCGGAAGAAACTCTTCGCGAGCTCCTACCGTCAAAACTCTCACTGACACTTGTTAGCTCTCAACAGGTAAATTGTTTCTCACACCAGGACGAACAGTTTGACACCATGTTTACGTAGATCGGACTAGGATTGACAAAGTTACAGCCTCTCGACCGATGGATCGGCCGGTAGCACGGTAGCTGGCCGCGACGAGCTTTGCGCGCCTCTACTGATTTACTGAGAGCCCACAGCTATTAACTCTCGCTCAGCTCACACTCGGACGGACCAGACGAACAATCTGACAGCAAGATTGAAAGGATCGGACCAGAACTGACAAAGTTTCTCGGAGACCGTAGGACGTTGGTTGCCGATCTTCGCTGCACCAAGCGAAATGGCTACCTAACGAGAGTCACAGTTACTCCCGCGAGCTACCGGACAAATTCACTTTTTCGGCTCTAGCTCCCAAACGCGGCGAGCTAGACCAGGTTTCTTGACACTTTCACGGGCAAATCGTATGCGCCACGCAATCTAAAGCAGGTTTCAACACTGTAACGTGGAATTTCACCGAGTATGACACTTGGCGACACCAGGACCTGGAGTCGATGCCTCTGCGGGAGCTGCACCGACACCGCGCCGAAGAGTCGGAAGGCACACTTCACCCAAGTATTCAATCGGTAACTGTAAATTACGCGTCGGCCGGGGATTGGGCCCGACCGAACGCGGTCTGGTACACTACGCTTGACAGAAATTAAGGGGCTGCACCCTTACTTATTTTCGCCTCTACCCGGCGCTTACGGGCAGATTATCTTTACTTCTCGCCGGCGGCAAGATATAGGTATCACTGTCTTTCTATGCACTCTTCTTCAGTATTTCACTTCACTCACACGTATTCGGCTAAACAGGGTTTTACGCGATCCGCCGAGGCAGAATGCGCAGCGCCCGAAGCACTCGTTGCTGGCGGTCGGCCACGCGTGGAATAGAAGGCGCGACGAACTTTGAGCCCTCAATCCAACGCGCGGTCCGAGGCTAACCAACAACCGACGACCACGATTTATTGCTTTCCAAGGTACCACTGAACCAGTATCCACATTCAAGGTGAAAAGACGGAAGAATTACTGATGACGCCCGAAGCGTTCTCGCAAGGCTGGGCAGCGCCCGTAACGTGCGGCCGGCAACGCAGGGGAAAGAAGGCGCGACGAACCGATGAGCTGACGCGGTCACAAGTCGCCACGATCGACGTCACTGAGGTTCACGACCAAGCTGGAATGACGAAATATTCACGGACGCCCGAAGCGTTCTCGGTAGACCGGGCAGCGCCCGCACCACTGGATGACGGCGCGTCCGGGGCGGACGGCGTCCGAACGAAATGCACTAGACGGCGTGGAAGTCTACAATGTAGTCACCAACACCCCTTTCAGAGTCAGAAGGCAGAAATGTAACCAGTATTCATGTGCAATATTATCTCTCACCGTAGACGGCGGGTCTCTCTCCACCCGTGTAACTTTAACCGCACTCGCGGGGCGAGCCGCTGGTTGGCTTGGCCGAGACGGGTAGGGTGCTGAAGCCTACCTCGCCGGACCTGATACCTTCACCAGTTAATGGCTACCAACTGTTTATCAAGGAAAAACCTGTATGGCGTTCTATACCGACATGCTGAATCAACCGGTCGACGATTTCGACACTGTAAGGTGCGCTCTCCTGGCGCGGTGGAAACTCGGTCGATGCTTCCCGATGGACTCCGATGCTCCGAACGCGAGCAAGAGGCGGTCCTCAGATACTGTGTGTAATGTGTTTGGCAGAATCGCGTATTATGAATATTAAACCTGTGGGCAACCCCTATCAGGTGTGTCTCTCTCTGAGGGCACGTCCCTCTGTATAATATAATGAGATGACGGGTTCTTGGCGGGTAGGGGGCCGAATCCTACACGACGCCGGAACCACGTGCAGACGATGCGGTAACCGATCCTTCACTGCAGGCACTTAGCGGACTCGTCGAACGAATAGTGTGGCGGACAGGCCACAAGACAAGTACACGTAAAATATAACTTGCCGGTAAATAGCGGGAGTAACCCTGACTCTCGTTAGGTAGCCATTTGGCTTGAGTAGAAAAGAAACTGAAACCGGTTTCGTTAAAATTTAGGTTTCGGTCATTGTATACGGAAGACCGATTGGGGCTTTGAAGCCAAAGTATAGAGTGTTGCCGGTGGAATAAAGCCTGCCACACGGTGCTGACACAAATTTGTCCTTTGTTCACTATAATTGTTTTTATTGTGGGTCCGGCTTCGCCAGTGTGGCCGAAGTCTTTTGAAAGTCTTATAGACGTAACCACCGGAAGTCGAAGACGTAACCACCGGAAGTCGAACGGTCACCACCGGAAGTCGTAGACGTAACCACCGGAACTCGAAGACGTAGCCACCGGAAGTCGAACAGTCACCACCGGAAGTCGTAGACGTAACCACCGGAACTCGAAGACGTAGCCACCGGAAGTCGAACGGTCACCACCGGAAGTCGTAGACGTAACCACCGGAACTCGAAGACGTAGCCACCGGAAGTCGAACGGTCACCACCGGAAGTCGTAGACGTAACCACCGGAACTCGAAGACGTGTAGATAGGCCTACCATAGGCGCAGATCGCTCGTAGACGGTCAGACACAACTGATCATCCATTCTTTTCAGGTCTATATGACTGTAGACGGCCACGTAAAAAGAGGTGTCCAAGAGTTGGACCGCGTAGGCGGAGAGTTTCCAACGCAATCGCCAGGCGGCGCCACGAGCAGCGGCAGTCGCAAAGGCAGTTTTGTGACATCCTCCCACGTCCGGGGGGAATATCCTCAGCGACAGAATGTCCGCTGAACCACGATAAGTGTTCCTTTCAGCACATAGCAACCCGCACTGTATCACAGAAGCGGGCTGGTCTGCGTATTTGACGTCTGGGTCGTTGATCGGAGGGCGGCGGATGCGTTGGGTTGTCAGAATCATCAGCGTTATCGTCCGAACTAACGTCCGAATGTGTTTCGTCCTCCCGTCCCCCGATAGAGGATGACCGGTCAGGGCTTGTTACACGAGGTGGCGATCCTTCTGATTGCAGTTCAGTTCCCGTACCTCCTGCGATATCAGCAGATGGGTCATGGATCCAGCTGCGGAGTCCTGGCGTATAACATTGTTTCAGTTTGTCAATGTGCACGATCATCGGCTTAGCGCGCCGGCTTCGTTGAATCTCCATGTTCAGGTCACTGATCCTTCTGGTTATCAGGTACGGGCCCTGATAAAAACTGGTCCATTTGGCGCTACGGCCTTGCCGTCGTCTAGGTATGAGACACCATACCCATGTGCCGGGCTCAAATCTGCGTGGACGGGCCCGCATATCGTAGCGCGACTTCCTTCTCTCTGCAGAACGGCGGAGATGCTCTCGTACCAACGCGAAGGCTTCATGTAGATTCTCCTGGTGTTCTGACACGAACTCTACGGGACTGCGCTGCTCTCTCTCCCTGGGAGGCAAACCGTACACAATGTCAGCGGGTATAACGGCCTCGCGTCCATACATGAGAAAGAAAGGAGTGAAACCAGTTGACTCCTGGACCGAAGTACAGTACGCGAAAGCTACAGCTGGCAGTCGATCATCCCAGTCGCGATGATTACTTGAGACCCATTTAGCGAGGATGCTATTGAGAGTCCCATGCAGTCGTTCGACATTGCCGTTCGTTGAAGGTCTGTACGCAGTTGTCCTGATCTTGTCGATGGAGAGTGCACGACAGGTCTCCTGGAACAGATGACTTTCGAAGTTCGGACCTTGGTCCGTAAGTAATTGCAGAGGCATGCCATGGACGCAGAAGACGCGGTCCACTAGGATTTTGGCTACCGTTGATGCTTCCTGGTTTCGCATCGGGAACATCTCGGCCCATTTCGTGAAGTGGTCAATTAATGTGAGGATGTACACATTGCCCTTTGATGATTTCGGATGTGGCCCAGTGATGTCCACGCCAATTCGTTCCCAAGGTTCGCCCGTCAGCATGGGTTTGAGGCACCCCTGACGATGAGGCCGTGGTCGTTTGAATCGTGCACATTGATCGCACTGCATCAAAGTTTGTCGAAGGTCACGTGACCACCCCGGCCAATAAAACCTTCCTTGCAGCTGGTGCATCGCGCGCTGAATACCGAAGTGCCCACCGTTCAGACCCCGATGCATGTCCGCAGCTATCTCATGTCGATAGTGGAAGGGAACAACTTTCTGCAAGTGGATTCCTCCGCCGGCTTTGATGAACTTCCGGTACAAGACACCATCTGGTCCCAACTGCATCTGATCATACTGACTGCAGAGCGACTTTGCGTCAGAACTGAGCGATGTGATGTCCTCTTGTCTTGGCCTCGGCGACTGATTTTGGAGCAATCTGTAGAGGAATCCGACGTCCGGATCTTCTTGCTGAACCTTAGCCCAGTCAAAAGGTTCAACGACGTCGGGTCTTGCAGTAGCTGCTGCGGCGACGGCAGGAACGCCCTGGTTCAAGGTCGGCCTCCGAGACAGAGCATCAGCGTTTGTATGCTTAGCTCCGGGCCGGTGCTCAACATGATAATCGAATTCCTCCAGAATTTCGAGCCAGCGAGCCTGTTGACCGATTGGCTCGGGAGTTTTCTTCAACCATTGCAAGGCGGCGTGATCAGTTCTGATCGTGAAAGACCTTCCCAGTAAGTACTGTCTGAACTTCTTTACGAACGTGATGAGTGCCAGTAATTCTTTCCGTGTTACATTGTAGTTTTTCTCGTGGCGATTATACAGCTGGCTGGCGTAGCATATTGGGCGTTCTTCCCCGTTCTGCATCTGTGAAAGCACAGCACCAATGCCGGTATCAGAGGCATCACAGTCCAGAATAAAGTTTCCGTCTTCTGTTGGTAGAGCCAATACGTCTGCCCCAATCAGAGCTGACTTGAGTGCGTCAAACGCCTTCTGACACTCTTCCGTCCAGAGAAATCGGGCACCTTTCTTTGTCAGAGCATGCAAGGGTGCAGCAACATCAGAGAAAGCTGGAATGAATCGTCTATAATTTTGGCAAAGACCAACGAAAGCACGGCTCTCACGAAGGTTGGAGGGTGTTGGCCAGTCGCGGATGGCAGCAATCTTGTCAGGATCCGTACCTACACCTTCGCTGCTAACTATGAATCCCAGAAACGACACCTTTTGTTGAAAAATGTGGCATTTAGAAGGCTTCAATTTCAAGTTGGCCACTCGCAGTCTATCCAACAATTTCTCCAGCCGTTCCAGGTGGCTCTGTGTGTCCTTACTGAAGACAATGATGTCATCCAAGTAAACGAGGCACGTTTCGTAATTCAGTCCGGCTATGACCATATCCATCAAGCGCTGGAATGTTGACGGAGCTCCGCATAAGCCGAATGGCATCCTTGGAAAGCGAAATGTTCCGCGGTGACAAATGAACGTAGTTTTGTTCACGTCCTTCGGATCAACAGTTACTTGATGAAATCCGGATCGTAGATCAAAGGTGCTGAACCATAGTGAACCAGCGAGAGTGTCAAGGCAGGTCTCGATGCGGGGAAGAGGATAAGCGTCCTTCTTCGTGAGATCATTCAACCTACGGTAGTCGACACAGAAACGGATACTGTCATCCTTCTTTTTGACGAGCACAATGTTTGATGCCCACTCGCTTTGACACGGCTCAATGACCCCCTGTTTCTGCATCTCAGTCAGAAGCCTGTCCATTTCCGGTAGGTAAGCACGCGCTTGCGGTCTCAACGGCTGCCGAAACGATCGGTTATCTCCAGTATCGATCCGGTGGGTGACGATATTAGTACAGCCGAGATCAAACTCGTCACGCGAGAAAACGTCAGAATACTTGTAGAGTAGTTGTTTTAGATCGTCTCTTACTTCGCAGGAGACTGCCTCGTCAATTCTCTCCAGGATCGGCGCTATATGATCGATTCCTGTGTCTTGATCAGGTTCTGCAACAGTCGGCAATGTTGCGACGCCCTGCAAACTGCTGATTGTTTGTCCTTCATAAATGGAAATTTGTCGGCGAGTGGGATTGCACACTCGGACACCGTTCTCCATGGATCTGTGATCGATAAGAGTCCGTGCAATCAACAACCCTTTTTCTGGTGCAGCTGGTACGGTACTGAGCTGTTGGTCACTTGGTGAACCGAGGCGTCCGTGAATTAAGCGAACCGGAAGAATCACTTCACTCTGCGGGGGAACGGACCAGTCCGAACGAGCAACACACCGCTCGTAGTTCTTCGTCTTTCCTGGCTTTGACCGTAGTGTCACACTTTGACGACCCATGACAATTGTTTTCTCACCAAAGACCCAGGTCACATCGTTTTCCGTAAGCCAGTCTATGCCGAGGATCGCTTCGCTAAGGCTAGGACTGACAAGGAAAGTAGCGGCAGTACGATGATGGTCGATGACCACGAATTGCCGAAGCTCACCTTCGACTTCTATCTCAGATCCATTTACTGCGAGCAGTCTGGTTGCGGTTCGAGTAATCAATGATCTATTCACCCAGTTGCTCGGGATGAGGCAAACCTCAGCCCCGGTGTCCAGCAGGCAGTCTCTCTGCTTCCCGTCGATTCGTGCACGTACATACACTGCAGGTTCACGTCTCGAAGTACGAGTGGGCGCCTCTATTGTTCCGGAGGCGGAGCTGCGGATCGATCCTCCGGCGTCGATGTTGATCCCATAGCGTTTCCCCGACGGCTGGAGAGTAGGGCAGTCGCGCCAACGATGACCTGGCTGATTGCACTCCAAACATCGCACTGATCTGTCGTTGAGCCGACAATCACGACCCCAATGACCGGTCAAACCACATTTCGGGCATGGCTTCCTCGGGACGTTTCCGGAATTCATTGCAGGAGTTGCGGATGAACGAGTGGTGCAGAGTTGTTGCAAGGTCTGGCTCATTTCATCCAACCGACGGTTCGTCCGGTCTATGAAATCCTTCGTCGTTTTAGGTAATGGGCATTCAGGATCTTGTTTCTGCTCCTCGCTGTGGATAGCCCGTGCTGATGCATGTCGTTGGCCGCTAGTGCTAGATAGTGAGCGGTAACGTTCATATAAACGGCAAGCCTCGTCCAGCGTCATTGGTTCTTTGTCGCGGATGTAGAAGACCATATCCTTGTCCGGGATGGCTCTGAGAAGGAAACTGACCATTATCTGGTTGCGTGCTGCGCCGCTGAGATCTCTGTAAGCCCTCCTGGTGAGCCGCAGAACCTCCTGGGAAAGCTCCCGGATGTTTTGGCCGGGGCTAAGGCGTAATAGATATAGCGCCTGCTCGTGAACTGCGGGGCATTCCGTAGGCCCGAAGCGTGCCAGTAAGGCCCTCTTAACATCACTGTACGTGACCGTTGTAACGTCATCAATTTCTGCCAAAATCCCTCTTGCAGGCCCATCCAGTGCGCAAAGGAGGGAAGAAGCCATGTCGTAATCCGTCCAGAAATTGTGTCGAGCAGCGAGCTCGAACTGGATTATATATTCTTCTACGGGGTCCTTCCCCGTATAGCGACGTATTTCGATTTCTCTCCGTTTGATCACGGGTCTTCCGTCCGAGGCAGTCCTATGCTGTCCGGGTGTGGAGGTACCATACGATGTATATCCAATAGCACCACGCGGCATACCGTCAATTTTGGATTCCTCATTCTCATTTATTTCTTGGTACATGGCAGGTGGTTTTCCAGCAGAATCCATTTTGTTGAAGAAGAAGGCCCCACGTTGGGCGCCAATTGACACAAATTTGTCCTTTGTTCAATATAATTGTTTTTATTGTGGGTCCGGCTTCGCCAGTGTGGCCGAAGTCTTTTGAAAGTCTTATAGACGTAACCACCGGAAGTCGAAGACGTAACCACCGGAAGTCGAACGGTCACCACCGGAAGTCGTAGACGTAACCACCGGAACTCGAAGACGTAGCCACCGGAAGTCGAACAGTCACCACCGGAAGTCGTAGACGTAACCACCGGAACTCGAAGACGTAGCCACCGGAAGTCGAACGGTCACCACCGGAAGTCGTAGACGTAACCACCGGAACTCGAAGACGTAGCCACCGGAAGTCGAACGGTCACCACCGGAAGTCGTAGACGTAACCACCGGAACTCGAAGACGTGTAGATAGGCCTACCATAGGCGCAGATCGCTCGTAGACGGTCAGACACAACTGATCATCCATTCTTTTCAGGTCTATATGACTGTAGACGGCCACGTAAAAAGAGGTGTCCAAGAGTTGGACCGCGTAGGCGGAGAGTTTCCAACGCAATCGCCAGGCGGCGCCACGAGCAGCGGCAGTCGCAAAGGCAGTTTTGTGACAGTGCGCTGCTTATAACGTGGAGTAGTTGCCGACTACTCCATACGTACTGTGTTCGTGAATTCGTTCATAGTTAATCGGTTGTGTTCGACTGTCTCTACAGGATTGGCATTGGCCATTCGAACATAATTGGGCGATCCTGATATACGCAGTTGTGAGAGCTCAGGTGGACGATCTGTCGGGGTTCGTCACTCTGTCATCGATCTCTCTGGGTTCAATCTTCTGTTTCAGGGGTACGTGTTACCTAGGCCGGAGACGCCGCAGCTCCGTTGGTCTGCGGAAGTGACTGTTGAGTATAGGGTGAAATCCCCTGGTGAAGTATCCGGTTACCGTTTGGCTACACGTGTTAGTGATTCTGCAGGGCTTGGGTTGGGCTCCTACCTGCAAGGGAAGCTACGTGTTGCATTCACGATCCTGCCGTCTTGGCGATCGTTGAGAGTCCTTTGAACGTAACGGGAAGGTTACGGGTTTTTCTGTGGTGGAGAGTGGTGACTCCACGGGTGCGCATGAAGCCGACGCCTCGGTGATATACGTTCTATTTAGTAAAACAGGGGCACCAAGTTTTGGGGTTTGATCAGAGTTAAGGTGGTACAGTAGAGAGTTGTCGCTCCCCTCGGGTAGAGGATAGTTTGTGGCCTTAGCAAACTAGGAGCGTGGGAAGCAGAGTAAATTTTGAGAGTAAAGACCAAGTGCTATCGAGGGTTTTTACCTGAGGTCCGTAACTGCTGAGTTAGGGCGAACGGCGCCAGTAGAATATAGCGACAATAAATAAGTCTCTTCGGAGACGGGGCTACCCGATACCTGTTCCCCCAAAACCGCCAGGTCTTTTATTTTTACCTCGGTTTCCCCTAACAGACCAGCATCCACCACGACGCTCTTCCGAGCGTCCGAGAAGACAGGTCTCGGTGAAGGCGGCTGTTGCCGTTGGCTGGTGGACGGGTGAGGCGAGCACTCGGGAAGCGCGCCGCGTAACTTGTACACGGCGGCGGCGCGTGTTCCGTTGACAGGCTAAGTGCAGAGTTGGGAGTTTCGGCCGCTGCCGGTCTCTATCGCTGCCGGGCTTCAGCTAGACTCGGTCCAGTAGCGTGTGGGCAGCGTGAGCCGTCTCTCCGTGAAATTCATGGTTACCGAGATGGGAAAGCGGTCGTGGCGTATCCTCGGCCTCGGGCCGCTGGAATGGTCATGGTTTCAGTCACTGTGGGCGACGGGACAGGGCATGCGCTCAGTAGTCCCCGTTGGTGGCGAGGGCTCAGTGGCCGCCAAGTGCAGCATGGTGCGCAAGAGTAAAGACGCAACGGGCAAGAAGACAAGGACCGAAGGCGCGACGGGTGGCGCACGGCGAGGCCGCTCTGCCGGTGGGACAACGGACCCTGTGTTGAGAGTCGGCCATCCTCCATCTCAGGACGTCGCCTACCCGGCGACCGCGGACTCGGCAGAGAGCGGGTCAGACGATACGGCGCTGCACACCCGGTCGCAGGCGTCGGTGTCGGGTTCTTCTTCGACCGACAGCAAAAGTGATAACGGCGCGCACGCCGCTGACAGCGACTCGGGAGATCCAGGCAATCCTGGTAAGAGCGCGGGTCTCTCGGGTAATGGGCAGTCAGAGACTCTTGATGGTGCAGGGGCCACCGAGAAAGACCGACCCGGTCATACAGAGGCGCTTGCGGCCGCCGGCAAGAGGGAAGCGGCGCAGGCGTTGTCTGCTGAGGGTCGGACGCCACAATACCACAAGATACTACAGTCAGGAAAATTTCTCCTCAAGCAAGTAACCACCGGATCAAGGATCTTCGCGACCCGTAACGGTTTTCGTGTCAACGCCCGTCTGGCGTGATCGTTGCAGGGCGAGGCCCAGTCGTCCGCTGCAGGATCAACGACGCAGACTTCAGTGTGCAACCTCCGCTGGTGCGGATTCAATCGGATACAATATTTCTTTAAAAGTCACTTGGAAATCACCGAACCAATGTAGCAATGTCAAACGCCCGTATTCAACGTGCTAAAACTGCGTAGAGATCAATGAGAAGAACAGAGTTGATGCTCATTGACCATAGAGTGATCGCCACCACTCTACACTAGTAGCAGAACATCGTGTGACAGGCTTTATTCCACCGGAATATCACTGTTTAAACGCTATTTTTCAGCATATGAAAAATCTTCAATAATTCGCCACAAATCCATTTCTCGTCCGATCTTCACGATCTTTGTTTCTATGGATTCCTCTTGGTCTGGGCCAGGTCCTACACCCTAAATTAAACCTATCGGACAAGGCTAAAATTAATTATAGAATTAAATCTAATCCTAGTCCTACCTATATAAGGGTTTGAGACGCGGTTTGGCTGTGTTATGCCTCACCGTCGCTCTCGACTGCTTCCAGCTGTGTTCCACAGGCTTCAAATTATCGGACGCGCTTTTATAGCGCATATTTCTGTAGCGCATTTCCGCCACATAAATTAAACCTATAGGATAGACCTACAATTTTCTGCTAGGGGAAATTATGCCTTACCTAAAATGGATCTAAAAACACGGTTTGGCTGCTTTAAGAGCGTAACCGTTGCTCCTGCCTGTTTCCAGCTCAGTTTATCAAGGCAGCCGGTCAGCGTTTCTCGTATCGAACATTGTCTTGTGGCTGAAAACGCCACATATGTATGTATGTATGTATGTATGTATGTATGTATGATTGTATGTATGTATGTATGTCAGTGTTATTTCAGTTATGGTTTTTCAGTTACAGTTTCAGTTACAGTTATCTAGTTTTTCATTTTTCAGTTACAGTTTCAGTTACAGTTAACTGCAATGATATTTTTCAGTTTCAGGTACAGTTGTTTCTTACTTTTCAATTACAGTTTCAGTTACAGTTATTACGTGTATATTCAAACGTCACAACTACTAAGACACTGATCACAGTCACACATATTGCGCAAAGTTCCCAGAAAGTTGAATAGGAGATCAATCTGATTTTACATATTGTCGGTTGACTTTAAGGAACACACGACGTTCCAGGTTTACACTTAATCTGTTTCGCTTTCTTGCACACAAATTTTTGCTCACAAACTGAGAAGACGCGCTCAAAGTATGCTTGTGAAGCAGGTGTGGATACGAAGTCTTCTGCAATTAGGGCCAGAGATGGATAGGAGCTCTGTCACATATGTTCACAAACCAAAAGATAACGAGTGAAACACCCCTCAAAGTGATTAATCAACTTGTCATGTAATAGCAGCATTACAAAATTAATGTTATAGAAAGTCAGTAGTCAAACATACTACTATACTATACACTAAAGGGCAGTAAGGGCTCAACTAATGACTAGTTTCTCTTCATTGGTCTCATGTTCTTTAAAGGCATTTCTTCTCCCCCGAAGTTTCCGTGCTGAGAACGCCTCTGAATAGTTTGTTGTGAGAAATGTATAGAAAAAGCACTTGTTTCATTTTCAAGTTAACTCCTTTTGATTCTTCAGTTATACAGTTATTGTTTTTCAGTTTCTATTACAGTTTCAGTTATTCAACACTTTTCAGTTTCAGTTTCAGTTACAGTTAACTGGCATAGATTTTTCAGTTATTCTGCCATTATCTTTGTATCCCTCTATATCTCTCTAGATGTATCTCTCTGTCACTTTGTCTGTCTCTGCAACAGTCTCTCTGCCGCTCGCTGTCTGTCTCTGTCTGTCTATGTCTGTCTTTCTGTCACTTTGTGTGTGTGTTTCTCTCTGTCTCTCTCTGCCGCTCTCTCTGTCTCTATGTATGTCTCTGTCTCTCTGTCTGTCTCTGTTTCTGTATGTCTGTCTTCTCTCTCTCTCTCTCTCTCTCTCTCTCTCTCTCTCTCTCTCTCTCTCTCTCTCTCTCTCTCTCTCTCTCTCTCTCTCTCTCTCTCTCTCTCCCTCTCCCTCTCTCTCTCTCTCTCTCTCTCTCTCTCTCTCTCTCTCTCTCTCTCTCTCTCTCACTCACTCACTCACTTACTCTCTCCCCTCTCTCTCTTCTCTCTCGCTCTCTGTCTCTGTCTGTCTCTGTCTCTGTATCTCTCTCGCTCGCTCGCTTGCTCTCTGTCTCTGTCTCTGTCTCTGTCTCTCTACTACAGCAGGCTACTTCCTGACCTTCCCACTTGACTCGTTAAAAATCAACTGCTAACTGTTCCTATACCTAAAAAAAACTGGTACACGGATAAAGTGTAGTAGTCTACTATGTTTCTTTGTCAAATCTACTCTTCTTTTTTAAAATAATTTTTTGCAATCGAAGTAGGACTGAATGTACAGGCCTACCGAATGAAGCTCACTTGTTCAGCATACCAATATGAGAATAATTATATGGATCGCTGTCAAGTACATTGAGTGAATTAAATGCAAATGTGTGCAGTAAGAGTGAGCAACATCAAGAAGCAAATTTTGATGTTCCAACAAGGTATAAAATTATACACACGATCAACAATATGCATTTAGTAGTCCGTTATCCCTCATCAGATCTGCTCTAGAAAACACAAAGTCGCTCTAGTAGTAGACCCATACGATTGAATAGTAAACAACACATAAATCTTAACTGCACTGGAGCAGCGGCAGAATTCAGTTGCTGAACTGGATGAATAAAGAAATTATCATGATTATTACTAGCGTGTCTTTCAAAGTCTTAAACCATTTCTATTAGCCAGGCCCGGCCTTAGGGCAAGGCGAGCGAGGCAGCCGCCTTGGGCCCCGCGCTTCCAGGGGCCCCGCGCTGCTGGCTATAATTTTTTCTTTGTCGAGATTGACAATGGTTTCGTCGCATAACAACTAAGCTTTAAACTTGCAGTCAATTTGCCACGTGAATGTGGCATGGTGATTTTGAAAGAACGAAACTTCTTCACAGCTAGCCTACTTCCTAACCTAGACCTGAATGCAGAATTTTCTCCAGAGAACCGCAATTAACTCATTTTTGCTTCAAATGTGCAAATGGACGTTCGCATACATTTTTGCAGGAGATGGCAAAACACAATGATGGGGTGACCTTTTTTAGCAAGAGCTCAGAAAATGCAATGCAGGAAATTTAGAACATGGATATTTTTAGAAAGGTGTCTAAAATAATGCAAATTTACTTCGTGAATAGTTAGCATCATTAGTGCTCTGGTGCAAAGAAATTTGTCAAAAACCAAACCGTTGGCCTCATTTGTTAAAAATTCTCAATTTTCGGGGCGGGCCTCTCTTGCCCCTAAGTGCGGGCGCTAATGAATTTGCATTACTTAGAAAGGCCTACATAAGGTAGTATGGAAAGCCATCTAAGATGGAACCATTCATAAGAAGGGACACACCTATTGTAGCCGCTATTCGCAAAGGAAGGCCTCAGGAAGCCACTGTCAAGAGTATTAAACCCCACCTAGCAACTGTCTTCATTTGATTGATAGGCTAATTGAAATTTTCCATTTTCGATGATGCTATTTAACATTATTAAATTTTCCCAATCCGACATTATGGAAATTATTGTCTTATCGTATGGACATAGTTGCTTAAGTTGGGACATGTTAGTAACTGTTTTTAATGACAATAATGTGTTTTTTTGGGGGAAAATTGCTATTATTTTGCATGCATCATTTGGAAGTCAAATATGTATAATCCACATCAGTGTGGCTTATTATAAAATAGTGCTATTAGCTCAACAAAAACTTGTGAAACAACGTTAAGTGTCCCATCTTAGGTGACTCTCCCACACCAGGACCGTATTGACAGGAAACCAACTGCGTAAAATTTATGATTGAGCACCTGATGCTGCCTTGGGCCCCGCAAACCCTAGGGCCGGGCCTGCTATTAGCACTGAAATAATACAGCAGTTTTATTAAGATGACAGCTAAAAAAAATGCTGCGATTGTTATGAGGAAAGCCAACAAATTTAACGGTAGGACATGGGCATTGGGCGCATCCCTCCCCAAACCCTCTCCTCTCGGCGCTAGGTGCCTCATCGATCGTCCTTCGACCGCTCGTCCCTCCCTATACCTTCTTTTCCCAGATGAATATATCAGACCAGGCTATCTTTCAAACCCACTTTCAGTACTGTAGTGGACTGACTACGTAGTTATTGATGAGGATGGATTTACAGGATTGCTTCGGACATTGATGTCATGGCTACAGGATCAATTTGATCTTTAGTTCATGACGCCAGATGCATTGCTGTTTGAAACACCTCTCAGTCTGAAATTTACAATAGTTCTTGCCTCTCAAAATAATTTCTTTCACGGCAAAAGCATTAAAAATATTTTAGCAGGTATAATGTAGCCTACCATGCTTGGCTGATGCTTGGTAGGCTACTTGAAAAGAATTGAGAATATGGGCAGCCTATTTTCTCTCATAATTATGTGATATTTTTACACAGGATTCGGCCTCAGGGCAAGACGGGCGAGGTAGTCGCCATGGATCCCGCGCTTCCAGCTTCCACGTTGTTGATGTTTTGCACATCGTTGAGTATCAGTGGCGTAGCAATAGGTCGTGCAACCTGTGCACTGCACAGTGTGCAGTGCACGAGGGCCCCCGACTGTCAAGGGCCCCCCGGGGTCAGAGTCAATTTTTTACCTTAAGGATATTCAGAATCAGAATGTATTCAAACCTACAATGTCCTAGGCCTACATCTATGGCGTACACATCCTGTAATTCTTTGGGTTTCAGCCGGAATGTCCATGATTAGGCTACCTTATTACAAATAATTATCTTTACTCGTTGCAGTCTTTGGCCGGAAGTAGGCTAGTTGTGCTGACGCATAAACTTATTGTGTCATGGTCTACGCAGACGCGTTTAAAATTTATTATCTTTGGAGTAAAATGTGAAATTTATAAAGGATAAACTATTAGCAGTTACTGCATAGCATATATTTACTTGGAAATTGTATATTTTAAAACTCTCCTACCGCACTCTTTCTGTCCACCCAAGTTATGCCTATGTTCTATTTAAGTGGCGCTGCTAAGCGACAAGCATGTGAACAACGGGTAAAGAAGACCGCCAAAATGTAAAACAATTCCGCATTAAATTATGATGCCTGCGGAGAGCGAGCTTGCACCGATGACTAAATCAGACATGGGGCATAATCAATTTCCGGTTTGATCAGTGCAGAGATGGTGGTTGACATGGATATTGACACTGAGTCGAGTAGGCCTCGAACTTCAAAGGTTATGGTAGCAGTTACATTACCAATGGATTCAGGTAATGAGAACGAAGACATCACATTTTAGCGTTTCGGATTTTGACCCCCGTAGTAGGTTAGCGTAGACTTAATTGAGTCATTTCACACTTGCCAAATCCAGTAGGCTACATTTTCCCGCTCTCTTAATCAACAAACCCAACAGCTTGGAGAATTTAGGTACGGTAGGGCCTATGGGTGATTGATGATTAATACTTCAGTAGATGAAGCAATTTTTGTGATTACTTTTGTTAAAATAATTTTTAAAAATGGGGCTAGTTTATTTTTATTTAGGCCTAACTTTGGTGTGGAATATGCAAAGTTCGTAAAGGAACCAGGCATTTTGCACAGCTTTGTTGTTTGAAATCGAATGGAGTTTCAAGCATTCAGAAATTCTGTCCCATCAATCTCGGCAAACCCTCTGGCAGGCCGCCAGGGCCCAGGAGTGATACCACACGCCCATGTCCTCACCATGCGTTCTAAAGAAAATGTGTGCGTAGCAAACTATGAAATGCAAATATTCGAATTTTCCAACATGGCCTATTTTTATCAACTTAAAATAAAACAGCAACAGCCTACATTATCCTACAATGCATCGAATACTGTAGTAGTGGCGGCTCCACCATAGGTCATGGCAGAGAATTTCCTCCTAAATATTTTACACTTCACCCGCCATATGACCTGCAAACATTTTTAGGAATTTTTTTTATTTCTTCTTTGCATATAATTTTTGGCCTGCATGCTGAATAACTCGCACGACCCTGTCGCGACCAACTGAAATTGTAGCTTATAGCTGACGCCGCCACTCCCGGTAGGCTAGATGAAGCGTTAATATGCTGGACACCATCGATAATCCAACGTCTATTTAAGTAATTGTTCACTGTTTTATTTAACGCGATTTTGATGATGACAATAATCAGATGAGTGTCATCACAGAGCAAATGACGTAACGACCATTTCGCTATTTTTAGCAGCGTAATATAATTATTGTGGTAGGCTTTCGTCATATTCACGTTTTCTCGTTTCGCATGGGAATAAATGACCATTGAAAGGTGTTGATCATAAAACGAGTGTCCTTATGAATCCAGGCTGGTATCCATCATTCTATCCCGATTTAAAGCTTATTGTCGAACGTTATTTGTTATTTAGACCTACGATTTAGATCTTCAACTTTATGTTTAAAATTCTTGCATCCGTTAATTTAACTATTTCATCACAATGACGAACAAATCTGACTCTAAAACAGCCTCTGCTTTATGGTGAACCATCAGCGACTAGGCCGATAAATGCATGATGCCAATAATATTCCGGATAAATTGTTTGCTAGCAGATGTAGGAAACATGACCTTCCACTACTAAAATTTCCTCCACGCCTATTCCCATAACTCCGCTTTGGTGTTAGCTCAGCTTCCTATAAATTCTGCTGACAATGAATAATTATGTGATCATCATTGAATCTCAACATACAATGTACATAACTTTACGAAGTTGAATCACACTTACTAGACTCGTGGTTCATAATCTTTCTTTTTCCCTTCGATTTATATTTAATGATTAGGTCTACTTATGATACCCCTGAAGTGTTACTAGTTTAATTGCTAAACTTAACTTCTGTTAGATTACTCGGTGATGTAGACAATGAAGAATCTGCCAGTAACTGTTATATTGTGCCAATCTATCGAATGGTGAATGGCCAACTCAGTGGCGTAGCCAGGAATTTTTGATGGGGGTTTATGGCCGGAAACCCTGTTTTTTGCTATTTTTCTTACTTAAATGGAAAAATAACCTTTAAAAAAACTTTCTCCCGGAGCAAATGGGGTTAACCCCCGAAACCCCCCCCTTGTCTACGCCACTGGGCCAACTTTCTCAGATTGCAAATTGGCTTCGCGCCTAAAAATTATCACTAAACCTTGATAAAACTAATCATATTGTATTCAGATCCCATAGAAAAATCTCAGCAATGTAAACGATTTGTGCATTGATGGTCAGTCCATTAAACAAGTAGCCTCAACCAAATTATTTTGTAGGTGTCATATTAGACCAGCAGTTGTCTTGGAAAGATCACATTAAAGCT
Source organism: Lumbricus terrestris (assembly GCA_949752735.1). Classification (NCBI taxonomy): domain Eukaryota; kingdom Metazoa; phylum Annelida; class Clitellata; order Crassiclitellata; family Lumbricidae; genus Lumbricus; species Lumbricus terrestris. The sequence goes on from OX457037.1 coordinate 80,908,256, forward strand.
ATTTCGTCCAAAATTGCTAAATTGCTAATATGGGAATTATAAAACGGGCTTACTTCTTACTGCATCCTCATATTAGGCTAACCCTTTAGTACACACTTATTCGTGAATAAGCTGGTGCCCTGCGCTTGGCTTTCGAGTGGCGCTCTAGAAATTTCAAGTTTTTTCGAGTTTACTCATCTATCCATAATTATCTTACCTACTGTAACATAATATGGACTTCAACATATAAATCCAATTTACTAAGGCTGACTATTCTTTAGAAACGTATAGGCTAATTCGTTTTGTGGCTAATGCTCCTTACAATTCGCATCCTAGTCAGCTATATATTATGGAATTTAAGCTACTAAACTTTTAACAAATTAGGACGTTTCAGATTGGTGAATTTATGTATCGACACGAGCATAATTTGTTGCCTGTAGCTTATAGACAAATGTTCTTCCGTACCTATGATTTTCATTCCCACTCCACAAGAAATTCTAGTTAGTTTAAACCACCATTTGCTCACACAAACACTCGGCTATTTTCAATCAGAAATGCAGATGTTAATGTTTGGAGCAGTATCCCATCAGCCATTCTGCCAATCACGAAGTCTGCACATCTTCAAGAAATACCTACAATCTTATGTAATGAAACAGACTGATTGAATGTCTTTTATTTTATTATTGGGTGTGATAGTTAAGTCTTAGTTAAGTATTGGTTAAGTATTAGTTAAAGTTACTTCTTACAAATTCCTTTCCTGATCATTTGTGTTTCTGAAATGATTCAACTGGCTGTCATGTACACTTGTGCTTTGTACTTCTATGATTACTGGGTCACCTTAATAGCTGGATTATCCATCCCTTCTGGGTCCCCACTTGATGACCACTGATTTATTTAATTCCTTTTGGTTTACTGCCATAATTGTTTGTATGGCATATTCAGGAAAATAAAAATTGAATTGAATTAAAATTTAATTTAATTTTGCCTGTGTTGAAGATCTTAAGTTGGAGACAAAGTAGACCTATTAATAGCCAAGAAAAAGCCATACAAAAGGCTTACAAAAACTCAGAGATCCATTCGCCATGTAAAAAGCGATACTGAAGAGAAAACCTATGAGTTCATCTTATGCTACGAAACAATGGCGGGCAAAGCTATTCCAATAACTCGTGTCATAACCCAAACTAGTAAAAAATTATTATTTAGGTGTAATTTATGCCAAAAGACATTTGTAGGCCAACCTAAGAGTGAGATAGAAGACCATGTCAAAACCCACAGCGGAGAAATTCCATTCAAGTGTGATATCAGATTCTGTGGCAAAGAGTTTTCCGCTTGGTTTGCACTGGAGTACCATTCAAAAATCCATACCAGAGGAAAGCGATTCAAATGCAGGCTATGTCTTGAGGCATTCACTTGTAGGAGCGAACTGTTTGCCCATGCAAGAACACACAAAGGAAAAGAACCATCATACATATGCGATGCATGTGGCAAAGGTTTTCGATATATGTATATTCTAAACAACCATGCAAGAACTCACTCTGGAGAAAAACCATTTAAATGCAACTTGTGTGACAAGGCGTTTGCTTTTAAGTATTATATCAAAGGACATGAAATCACCCACACTGGTGAAAAGCCATTTAAGTGCAATTTTTGTGACAAGGCGTTTGCTTGGAAATGTTCTCTTAAAAGTCATCAAATGACTCACACTGGAGAAAAGCCATACAAGTGCAATTCATGCAAAAGTGCATTTGCTCGTAGTTCGGATCTGAAAAGCCATTTTAGAATCCACAGTGGAGAAGAGCCAAACGTGGGCAGTTCTTATCACACAGCATTTTCATTCAGACAACGTCTGAAAGAGCATGCAAGAACCCATTCTGGAGAAGAACCATACGCCTGTGAACTTTGCAACAAAACATTTACACGTCGTTCTGGTCTTTCCCCGCACGAAAGACTTCACGCTGGAGAAACACCGCATAGATGCAATTCGTCTCACAAGATGTCTCCACAAAGATATCAACTTACAACGCATAGATTAACGAACACTGAGGATAAACATTATAATAGTCAGATATGCAGCCAAATATTATGACTACAGAGTCACCTCAATGTGCATGAAAAAAAAACATAGTAAAGAAGGGCATTGCAGATGCGATTTATGCCAGAATGAATTAGCTTGTGATTGTGATCAATCCACAGTCGGTCCTCACATGAATCATTTCTTTATTAGATCTTATGGTTGTGGAATATCTGGTGAAACGTTTAAAATGGAAACAGAATAATAATTATAATTTGTTCACAATTGCTATGACCACGAGTCTGTTGATACTCAGGAAGACACATTCTGTGAACTGTTCGACTGTCGATATTCATCCTCTAAGTTACATTTCTTCAAAACAAAAAAACTAGTTTGTTTACGAGTTCTTTTATACATAAATTAATTTTGAACCAGTTGCAGACTGAACTTTATTCCGATATTAGCTACAACTTTCAGAATTCGTCACCTTTAGGTTATACCAATTAAAGTAGGCTATGGTATCGCTTGAAGTTCTATCCAAAAATGGGCATAACTCCGAACGGCGGTCCCAAATTAAAATATATAGTCCATATCGTCAATTGTTGTAATTGTCACACAACAGCTTGAGGTACTTTCCGAAAACATCCGACTTGTGGCTAAAGCGCCACTAGAAAGCTTCATGCTGATAAACTCCGTTATAGATAATTATGTCCAACGTGTTGATGAAATAGATTTATGGATAAATGGTTTTCTAGGAAAAATGGAAGCTGTATTGCTGATTTTTATTTATGTATTTTAACATGGGTCCAGCTTCTACTTCAGATCTAAAAACACCTTGTATTTCTGGCTCGTTATTTTTGTCAATCCAGCTTCTATTTCAGAACTAGAAACACGCTCATCCAGCTTCCAATTCTCAACCGCTGGACGAGTTGTTTGCATAGGCGGAGACCTGGTCCGAACTTTGGGGGGGACGGACGAGCGGCCGAAAAATGATCGCCGAGGCGCGAAGAGGGATTTGTGCCACCCTCGAATGTCGAATGTTTTTATTTTCCATGCTGCAATTGTAGCATTTTAGGCTGTCATTTTAACAAACAAATTTGCTCATTATCTCAGTGCTAATAGTCCCAATTTAAGACTTCAAAGTTTCCCCTTCAATGTTTTATTTTCTTAAATTTCGGCACTATAGCCTAATGGAAACATTTTAGGATGCGATAGCAAAAAAATTTCTCATAATTTTATTGCTGAATGACATGGCTTAAAACTTTAATGAATGTCACCTCGACATTGTTTGGATTATTTTAATTTCCATATTATTGTAGTAGTTTAAGCTGTCATCTTAATAAACATTAATCAGTTTCCAATGCTGATAGTCATAGCTAATTAATTCTTAAGGTTGTCGCATTCCAATTGTATGAATGTGCACACTGTTATCGTATCATTTCTAACTGTCATACTGTCATCCTTACAAAATCATTCATGATTTCAGTGCTCAGTGACATGGCTTAAGACTTCAATTTATGTCCCCTCCCATTATTTAAAATATTTCAGTTTGTAAACTGTAATGATAGCATTTTAGACTGTCATCCTAACAAAATTGATCATCACGTAGGCCTATAAACACTGTAGAAATTTATAATGTTATTTCTGAAATATTGGGGGGGATATAAGCACCTCCGTCCCCCCACCACAAACTTTGGAGGGGACCGTCCCCCGCTGTCCCCCCCTAGGTCTCCGCCACTGGTTGTTTGTAGATCAGTTGTCGTTAGACGAATTGTCTGAGGACCACTTGTCATTAATTTGGGACCGCCGTTCGGAGTTATGCCCAAAAATGTTTCTTGGTCTGCTGGTTAGAGTGATACTTCTTGAATGCTGTTTTGTATTCTTGTTTCCGATGAATATATTGACCTTTCAGGCACTAGAAGTAGCCTGAATATTCTTCACGACCGTCTGTGCATGACTTAGGCATGCCTACATTGCCTAGGTCGATGATCCGGTTGAATGTACAATTATTGTGCTTGCTGCCTTAGACAAGGATGTGGTGGGTTGTGCAATAGGGTGGTTCAAAAAAATAAATTTCAAGCTAGATACCAGGGCGCCCTCTCAGTTTGTTAGACCTGTCAATAGTCTTATTGAGACCAAATTTCAGCTTCCTATTCCAACTGGAAGGCGGTGCTCAACGACATCGAAATATTACCATGTAGTTGCATTAGCTAGAAATATCGATGCCTTATCACTTGATCAAAAACCTCATCCATTGTCGGGTAGATGAGCTTGAAATAGTTTCTGCTGTGCTATTATACTTAGCCATATTCAAGACTAGACAGCTATAAACATCTAGCCATCAAGTGACAAGTGTACTTGATAGCAATGCCACTTCTGATGACCTGATCACAAAGCATTGAGATTGTTGGTGCCAATTATTGCAGCATTTGCTTGCGATCCTTTTGTCCTGCCACTTTCACAGAATGCCATTAACATGGAGTGTTTAAGAAGCCAGGATGGAGCATGCTGAAGCTGTAAGCTCTGAATTTGTACCAGATTATCCACTTGCAGTACACTGAAAATGTTGACCGCCTGTCAGTGCTAGTTTCAGGTGATTCATGGGGTGGATACACTCTTTGGTGTGCCCAAATTTCCCTCTATGACAGAATATGATTTAAATCCAAGGCTATTCATTATCTTCTGAAGTTATGGAGACTCACTGGCATGCTTAGACCTTGATCTTTGTTACAACACATGTCAACACCGGGCATTTTAGCGGAGAGTACGTTTTTTTAGGAAGACCTGAAAGGTTAAAAGTCTGGATGGCCCGCTGTCGTCATGTGATGGAGTTGATTTAAACCAGAATCGTTATCGTGTGTTGTGGCCCATCTAATTCAAAATATCATCCAGTCTTTAAGAGATTTAAAGCCGTGTGGGATGATGTGACACGTTACAGCTTATGGTACTAGAAGTCGTATCCGTTACTGAATCCTTCCTTGAAAGAGCATTCAGTTTTCTCAAGTAGTCTGCTGAAAATAAAGTCAGTTTCTGAGATGACCACCATAAAATCATTGAGGTGTCAATGGTTGTCCTTGGAAGTCGGCCTTCACTAAGAAACTGGAGAGCCCTATTGACCATGCACGTTGAATGGCCAGGTACTGCATGCCATCAAAATATATCGATTTACCAATCATTTATTCAGTCTAAGGAAGAAGGAAGAATCTGAGATTCATCCATTTGTGTGATTTGGTTCCCTTCTTCACTCAAAGGCATGGATAATGGCCTCCTCTTGCTGCGGAAACTCCAGAACAAGATCTGTCAATTTTGATTGAAAATATGATTCTGTTAACTATTACCCATAGGAGATAAGCGTTGCTGCCATGAAGGTCCTAGAAAATTATCAGTACTTATTACCGTTCAGACGATGCTGAAGGTCTGATACTGTTATGTTGCCAACTGCCTGTTACAGATAAGGTGAAGATTTTTTACGGAATGACTGTAAATCCTGGTGAAATGATGTTGACGGGTAGTGCTGTGATACAGAAGGAGGGGATTGCCTGGGCGAGTTTGCAACCCAGTGAACACTGACACTACAGCCACGCCTGAAGCTTGGTGATTCCTTTTTTATACTTACACCAGAGCAATAGCCTTACGATGATGATTATCAGCAGGGCAGAGACTGAAGTCAGCAATTGAGAATAGTAAACGACACGGCTGAGAGAAGTGTGAAGTTGTCAAAGGAATTCAACTGACTCATCACTGATGAAGAAGAAAGCAGTGTTTCTCCAAGTGGTTGAGGCAAATAGGAAAGCTGTCCCCACTCAATCAACAAAGAAATCTGCTGTTGACACTGTGCTTGCAAAGCCTTCTACTGTCAGTGTAGACGTTATCATATGTTTGGAGTCATAAAACGAGAATAGACATTCGTGGATTTAACGATGTTTTTGATTTTTTTACATTTTCCATATTTAAAACCTACTGAAATTTTATATTTCAAGTTCACCAATTGTTTAAGTGCCACTCATACTGTCATGTTACAGTAATGTATGATCCATCTTGAAATAAAGTACAGTTGTATTGTAATATATGCTCAACACATTTATTTCTACAATTAACGTCTTTTCATTGGCCCATGCAAAGTAAAACAGTCGTTGAGCACCGCCTTCCAGTTGGAATAGGAAGCTGAAATTTTGTCTCAATACTACTATTGATAAGTCTAACAAACTGGGAGGGCGCCCTGGTTTTTAGCTTGAACTTTATTTTTTACCATGTATCTGTGAACCACACTATTGTGCAAGTGTCTCTTTTTGTCACGAGCTCAATGATATTTTAACCCATTTGTTGCTAGTGAATGCGACTCATAGAAGAGTCATGCCATCGCCACTGTCCTGCGCTACGATGATTATTTCACTTTAATGCTGTTATTAAAAATAAATCAGGGAGTTGCATCAATTTTGATATCACAATGGCAACCTTTGGAGTTACTGTACTAATATCCCACCATAAAAATTATTGAGGCTTATTCCCCAATTGATTTTTTTATCAAGAGTTTAGAATTGCAATTAATACAGGCCTACTTCGTCACTGGTTTTTCTATTAGCCGTTGTGTAGAAAATAATACCTCACAAGATAAGTAAAAAATAAACTGGAAAATGTGAGAAAAAGAAACTGAATTGCATCATGGTCCTGGTCAATCACATTGTTTATTTGTTTGTATGCGCACTTGTTATAGCGCCCCTTCAAGTTCTCTGCACAGAGGCGCTCTCGACTACAAAGCGGACACTTCTTCGGAGTTTCACGCCGAAGCGCTGAGCAATTGCGAGTGAAGGACTTGCTCATGGTCCTTACAAGGCGAGGCGGATTCGAACCTGCAAACCTCTATCAATATTTTTATCCGAAAAAAATAATAGCCTCGAAGCCATTTTCTTCGTGTAAACTTCAGCGACAAATAGTATTTTAGTTACAGATGAAAATATTGATAACAAACCACGAAGTGGGATGACGGATGAAAATCTTCATACCAAAACAAGAAGCGGGATGGATTTTTTGATATTTTTAGTACAATAAATGCGATGATTTATGCAATTTACATTTTGCAGGGGGATAATGTTTAGGAGGGGGTAATCTGAAACCTTTACACCGGTATTGCACTCACAAACCTATCGATCCTGGAGCATCGTTCTATATAATATTATTCCACACAAAGAAAATGCAGGAAAAAATTGCAAGTAAGGTAGAGATAGTGTTCTCAAAAAGACGTGGAATCGTAGATTTAGGTCAGTGGAAGAATTTTGAATTTTCAAATCTTAGAATTTTAGAATTTTTTAATTATTGGAAACTGGAAAGTATTCAGTGTCAACTTTTCAATCCATTAGAATTTATAAAAATTAAAAATGGGATTTTTTTAAAACTATGATATAGGACTATTTTAAGTTTGAAGAGATTGACATAATTTATGAGGATTGCATGGTGTGTCGCGATGTTTTGTTGCAAGTTTGGGTGTGTCGCGAGCGGATAAAGGTTGAGAACCCGTGCACTACACCACCGCGCATAGATTGGCTCATTCCATTTTTTATGGGACAATTTCTGTTGTCCTGAAACTCTCCTTGTAGGCCAATAATAATTATCACTGCGCATCACGTTTAGGCCTATATATATACATATATATATATATATATATATATATATTTATATATATATATATATATATATATATATATATATATGGTCGCATCTGTAATGGCAAATTTTCAACTTCATTTCTATTCTTTCTCCAACCCACCATTTGGTGACACTTGGCAAAAGACTGATGCAGCCCAAAAATTATCCCGATAGAAATATATTTAGGACTAGCACAACGTGTTGGAAGTTTTGGATTTTATGAAATATCTTCGTCTTTTTGAGTAAAACGATAATTTAGTTGCATTTTTGGACCTATGACTTGTTTTAACAGAAATACTACACTCTTGTACTCAAGCACGACTGACAAGTATGTCTGGCTTCTACAATGATGATTATGATTTGTTATATATTTTTATGAACAATTGGCCATCGCCATAGCATTTGACGCGTGAGTCCTGAGATCGATGACCATAAACCTATACTAGTAAGCCAACACATTGCTATGTTCCTTTGATAGGCCTGATTTCTATCTATAGGAATCCTTTGTTACACTAAAGGCTCTTTATTGCTTGCTTAACTTTAACACAAATTCTGACATAATACGGACAAGGACCTCAATAATAGTTGAACTAGAGAAAACTACTGATGATACATGCATTTTCGTTTATTGTGGCAATCAGAGCAGAAAAACACAGCGCATCACAGAAAAATAATAAATCAAGAGCTGCTGTAAAGAAATGAATAAAAATAGATGTTGAAATTATTGAGATCATAATTTTTATAGATCAAGGAAAGGCTACTCACATTGTTGTCTATTTCATAATATAGAAGTTATCCCATTAAAAGTATACTTTTAGAGTTGAAAAATGCACACAGAGTCAAACAATTGACACAGAAAGTGCTGTCAAGGGTCAACTCAATTATTACACTGCCTTTATTAGCTATTGGAAATTAGCCACCTATTATAAATTGGCATGAAAGGCGATGGTGTCAAACACGAAAACTATGTGCTACTCAAAATCTCTATGTCATGCTCAGCAATGGATCCAGCTGAAATTACAGTGGCCACCAGGACATCTCAGGCGACCAACCAATCCAAGGTAATAAATATAGCACCCTCAAAACAAGGGTATAAGTATAACACCCTTAAGACAATACCCATTGCTACACTCTTGGTGGCAGATGAAGACCTTTTTGGTCAACATGCCAGAGATTTCACTTTGAGGGAAGTGTATCGTGAAAACTACACCATAGCTCAACCCCATTCAAACACCAAATGCAGTTTGAATTGTGAGACAAGTTATTAATGCCTCAGGTTGAAAACATATTTGCCTAAATTTGAGATAAAAATTTGCATCTAAAATAATGGATTGCTACTTTTTAATATTACACCAGTTCCTTGTACCAGTAACCCCATGAACAATGACGGTAGAAAAAGAAATAGGCTATTTATGAGAAATCAGACCTCATTAAGAATATTGGTGATTTTGTAGAATAAATTAATTACGTAGGACACACATGAAACCACACAAATTTTATATTTATCCTAATATATACTATGACTGTTCCCATTCTGTAACAGTATAAGAACAATAAGCTATTATAATCAATCAGGACAAGGTAAAACAAGTATTATTTGTAAAGAAATAAGATATGATAGATGTTATCTGTGATGCGGTGTGTTATACAGGTTTTCTAGCCTTTGAGGAATTTCTCTTGAAGTGGCGCTATATAAATTGATGATTATGATTGCGATAACAGTAGCATCATTATGTTTAAGTGTGGACAAGTAGTTGAATTGATTCCTGGTTTGAAGATTCCTGGTTGATTACAGCCATATAGCTACTCTTGAGCATTAGAAGACTTTATATTATAAGGGTAAAACTTTGATGGCGTTGTGCTAGTCCTAAATATTATTATTTTCTCTTACAACTTGTTGTGTGATGTTTCTGGGGAGAATGGAACCAAATGGCGCTTTGGAGAACAGTCAATTCAAACTTTCATTTTTAACGACCACCCTAATATATATATATATATATATATATATATATATATATTAGGCTGAATCGCACCTTGGCTACTCACTTTGTGCTATAAAACCTATACGCTATCCACTCACTGTTCTTAAGTACTCAGAATTGCTGAGTAGCTAACGTTTGACGTCCTGGAAAAAATATTTAAAGATGTTTCGTGACGGAAATTGACTTGGAAGCAGACTAATAACATAGTCTTGTACCAGCCTCCCAGTAGAGCAGTCAAGATTTCAAGTTGATTCATAGGTAATTTTAGACCTGAAATTTGACCGCCTATATCAGGGTATATGTAAAAACGTAACATAGCTACTCACAGCATTTATTTCATATAACTAAAAAACTAGGTGGCTTATTTTCAAAACAAATTACCCAGCATACTTTATCACAAATATTGACAGGCTTTGACGTTTTAGTTGAATTTTGAGCACTCTTGCGTTTTTTATCAACGAAAATCAAAAAGTGTGCCATGTTTTTTGGCGAATGTGATCTATAAATAACCTCAGCATTATTTCCCGCTAGGTATGACGGGAAAGGTCTTAGGTCACCGCACGTAAACAGAATCAAAAATGGCGGATAGGTCAGGCGAATAGTTGAAAATGATTGACATTAATCGATGAAAGTTAGACTATTTGAAGAAATTTATAAAGGACAGAGGGCACAAGGCAACTTATCGAATTAAACGTTAATTTGTGGCTGCAGCATTTGAGAAATATCAGCAAAAACTGCCGGTTGTTGCGGCAAATACGGATAGCGTAGAAGGACTGCAGACCGTCCAGGCTTCGCCCGAACAGTTATGAAATCAGTTTTATTCTTTAAGCATCGTAATCAAGAAAAATTACTGCAATAAAAGTATATTCTACTTTACGCTATACACGGCCCGTCATGACAAGGATTCACGAGGCAGAAGGAACGCGGTAGACTGCAGGCCGTATTGGACCGCTCGATCCGCCATGCACTATCTTCCTGAGGACTACCATACCTTCGAGGCTTCGAGCAGTTATTTAGACCGGCGGACAGAAGGCTCATCGCAGCTGTCCCGCTTGATCAAGGACACGTATTGATCCTAATTCGTAACTCCTTCCATCTTTGAGGCCACTATCTCATTTCACGAGGTCAAGACTGCACAATCGAATTATCCCTAGTGCGAACAACCCAACGAGGAAATAATTTTTGACAAAATGCATTAACCTAACTAAATGTCATGTCGTGCAATTGCAAACCACAGAACATATATGTTGAGTACCATGGGTAGTCTTATTACTGCATTTGAGTAGCTAAGGTGAAGAATGTAATCATATATTGCTGCAAATACTACACCTTATGGAACTTGTAGTACTGAGTAGATGAGTGAGCAATGGCGTCGCAGTAATCTACGGCGGTCTTAATCAACGGTATTATTATTCTGGTATTGAAGAGCTAAGGTTCGGAATATCATCCTGTATAATATACTGGTGTTAAAATACATACCTTGTGGAACATATATGCTGAGTACCTTGGGTAGTCTTATTACTGCATGTGAGTAGCTAAGGTGAAGAATGTAATCATATATGATATATATTGCTGCAAATACTACACCTTATGGAACATATAGTGATGAGTAGCTAGGGTAAAATATATATCTTGAGGATACGTGCTGAGTAACTTGGGTAGTCTTAATGCTGCAATTGAGTAGCTAAGGTGAAGAATGTAATCATATATGATATATTGCTGCAAAAACTACACCTTATGGAACATATAGTGCTGAGTAGATAGGGTTATCTTGATACTGCGATTGAGTAGCTAAGGTATAAACTATAATTATATATATTATTCTTTACGGAAACATAATACTGAGTATCTAAGGTTGCTTTAATGCTGAGAGAAGATGTGAAGAAATTTTTATATTCAAATTTCCCAATTCAATGTGTTTATTGATCTCATAAATAGAAGCAGGCAAACAATGATACTTTCACAATATAGTGCATATCAATTTTTATTATTATTATTATTATTATTATTATCATTATTATTATTATTACTAACATTATTATTATCAGCGAGACCAGACATATATGAGTGTTTAGCCGAGCTTTAGGCAAAAAACAACGTCAAAAATGACTTCAAACAAAATGACGTTAAGAGCAATGACGTCCTAGTAATCTACGGTGGTCTTAATCAACGGTATTATTTTGCTGGTAGTGAAGAGCTAAGCTGCGGAATATCATCCTGTATAATATACTGGTGTTAAAATACATACCTTGTGGAACATATAGGCTGAGTACCTTGGGTAGTCTTATTACTGCATGTGAGTAGCTAAGGTGAAGAATGTAATCATATATGATATATATTGCTGCAAATACTACACCTTATGGAACATATAGTGATGAGTAGATAGGGTAAAATATATCTTGACGATACGTGCTGAGTAACTTGGGTAGTCTTAATGCTGCAATTGAGTAGCTAAGGTGAAGAATGTAATCATATATGATATATTGCTGCAAAAACTACACCTTATGGAACATATAGTGCTGAGTAGATAGGGTTGTCTTGATACTGCGATTGAGTAGCTAAGGTATCAAATATAATTATATATATCACACATTACCCAAACATAATACTGAGTATGTAAGGTAGCTTTAATGCTGAGAGAAGATGTGGTGAAGAACTTTTTATATTCAAATTTCTCAATTCAATGTGTTTAATGATCTCATAAATAGAAGCAGGCAGACAATGATACTTTCACAATATAGTGCATTGCAATTATTATTATTATTATTATTATTATTATTATTATTATTATTATTTTTATTATTATTATTATTATTATTATTATTATTATTATTATTATTATTATCATTATTATCATTATCATTAACGAGACTAAGCATATTTGAGTGCTTAGCCGTCCTTTCGGCGAAATAAATGACGTCAAAATGACTTCAAGTGAAATGACGTTAAGAGCAATGAGAGTAGCATACTGGTATTGAAGAGCTAAGGTTCGGAATATCATCATGTATAATATACTGGTGTTAAAATACATACCTTGTGGAACAAAATATATGCTGAGTACCTTGGGTAGTCTTATTGCAGCTAATGAGTAGCTAAGGTGAAGAATGTAATCATATATGATATATATTGCTTCAAATACTACACCTTATGGAACATATAGTGATGAGTAGATAGGGTTAAAATATATATCTTGAGGATACGAGCTGAGTAGCTTGGGTAGTCTTAATGCTGCAATTGAGTAGCTAGGGTGAAGAATGTAATCATATATGATATATATTGCTGCAAAAACTATACCTTATGGAACATATAGTGCTGAGTAGATAGGGCGGTCTTAATACTGCAAATGAGTATCTAAGGTAGAAATTATAATTAAATATGTATAATTCACTACGGAAACATAATACTGAGTATCTAAGGTCGCTTTAGTGCTGAGAGAAGAAGTGGTGAAGAAATTATTATATTCAACTTTCTCAATTTAATGTGTTTATTGATATCATAAACAAAAGCAAGCAAAGAATGACACTTTCACAATATAGAGCATTGTAATTATTATTATTATTATTATTATTATTATTATTTTTAATATTATTATTATTATTATTATTATCATTATCATTAACGAGACTAAGCATATTTGAGTGCTTAGCCGTCCTTTCGGCGAAATAAATGACGTCAAAATGACTTCAAGTGAAATGACGTTAAGAGCAATGATATTATTATACTGGTATTGAAGAGAGAGCTAAGGTTCGGAATATCATCATGTATAATATACTGGTGTTAAAATACATACCTTGTGGAACATATATGCTGAGTACCTTGGGTAGTCTTATTGCAGCTGGTGAGTAGCTAAGGTGAAGAATGTAATCATATATGATATATATTGCTTCAAATACTACACCTTATGGAACATATAGTGATGAGTAGATAGGGTTAAAATATATATCTTGAGGATACGAGCTGAGTAGCTTGGGTAGTCTTAATGCTGCAATTGAGTAGCTAAGGTGAAGAATGTAATCATATATGATATATATTGCTGCAAAAACTTTACCTTATGGAACATATAGTGCTGAGTAGATAGGGCGGTCTTAATACTGCAAATGAGTATTTAAGGTAGAAATTATAATTAAATATGTATAATTCACTACGGAAACATAATACTGAGTATCTAAGGTCGCTTTAGTGCTGAGAGAAGAAGTGGTGAAGAAATTATTATATTCAAATTTCTCAATTTAATGTGTTTATTGATATCATAAACAAAAGCAAGCAAAGAATGACACTTTCACAATATAGAGCATTGTAATTATTATTATTATTATTATTATTTTTATTATTATTATTATTATGATTATTATTATTATTATTATTATTATTATTATTATCATTATCATTAACGAGACTAAGCATATTTGAGTGCTTAGCCGTCCTTTCGGCGAAATAAATGACGTCAAAATGACTTCAAGTGAAATGACGTTAAGAGCAATGATATTATTATACTGGTATTGAAGAGCTAAGGTTCGGAATATCATCATGTATAATATACTGGTGTTAAAATACATACCTTGTGGAACATATATGCTGAGTACCTTGGGTAGTCTTATTGCAGCTGGTGAGTAGCTAAGGTGAAGAATGTAATCATATATTATATATATTGCTTCAAATACTACACCTTATGGAACATATAGTGATGAGTAGATAGGGTGGTCTTAATACGGCAATTGAGCGGATAAGGTTGAAAATATAATCATATATATGATATATTGGCGCTAAACCTATACCTTACGGAAACATAACACTGAGTAGCTAAGGTAGCTTTTATGCTGAATAAGACACGTGACCGGACACGTGATCGGAGGATCAGAAGCTCGGCTTGGAGTTATTTTTCGATTATCCAGTTAATAAAAAGGTAATTATTGCAAATTATTCACATTTTTAAAGCATATCGATCCGTTAATTATGAAGTGCAGCGGTAACTAAATTCTTGCGAAGGTAGGCCTATGTGAGCAATGTAATGTAATGTAATTCAGACAATTTATATGTCATCGTCAATGGCACGCCACTTCTATGATGCCTTACACCCAATGCGTGAACGACGCTGATAAAATTAATTCATTACTGAAGTTTCTATTGCGCCCCGTTAAGGATACTAGTCAATGCGGGTTCAATACGCAGATATGCTAAAAATGCTGAACATTCACATGTAGGCGCATCAAATATAGACCCTAATCTGATAACTGTATACTAAACAGTACAATATTGCTGATTGAAGTTCTTAGTGATCCAATTGGCTGTGCCGAGGCCTATATGCGGGGCAGCCGCTATAGAGCACGTAGGGACAAAATTAAAGCGTCAAAAATAGTGAAGCTACTTTATTTAGTACAGAATTCTACCAGAGTTCTGGTGAAACATTTGATATACATTTCTGTCTCATTCGACTGTGACCTTGGCGCTGATGTAGGCCTACTTGTGATTTCATCAGAATGAGGTACAGGGTATAATATAGGCCTAATCCATTACACTCCGACTGCCCAACAGATGATGACGCAGGCTGCCTGCTTCCAGATCGCGACGACCACGACCGCCACCACTGACCCCTTTGCTACTCCTCATGATAACTGGGGTCTGGTTGATACGATGCCTGAGCTGGCTGATCAACTGAAGCTCTTCAGCAACGCTCGAAGGTCAACGAAGAAACTACCGAGTACATATCTGTGCCATCTTTGCTTCCAGAAGGATCACCTCATCGAGGACTGCCCCATGGTAAGACATTTTGAGTGGTGGTGATGACGGTGGTGATTGTGATGATGATGATGATGATGACGACGATGATGATGATGATGTTATTTGATTCCAAACTTATAAGTGCACCTTCATGGTATGAACGGATGACATAATGCAAGTCTACCCGAGTCGAATTTAATTTTCGCCACAAGAGACCTTTTAGCTTTCTAACCTTCCAGCAAAATTCCTCTATAATATCTCAGTAGTCTTACTAGCATTGATAGAGATGCGCAACAATTGAAACTAATGAACCGCCAACCGTCACATTAGTCTGTGAGGCTTTCAGTTCCTGACCAATTCATGGTTAAACATTTTTGGGAGTGGACATATTGCAACAGACGTGGACATAATCCAGAGATCGAGAATGCCAAGTTCCAAAACACTACATGCAAGCTTTGAAGAAGAGGAAAACATAGACAACCAAGACTACTCTGGATAGAGAAGAGGACGTGACATCACTTGGGCTAACAACACTAGACATGACAAATGACACTGGACATGACAAATGACCTCGTTGGACGATGGAGAACATTTATTCTAACCATACATCCATCAACCTCACTGATTTGCCTTTGTCATGGACGCTTGTGATTGAGCCTTGGCTTTTTTTAGTAGGGATTGTTTAATTTGAGCTAATGTTTGCTTAGGCTCGACCTCGGGATGATGGACTTACGCCCTATCAGGGCAAGAAGAGATGTTTCGGGGAGTACAAATGCCCCAAGTGCAAACGAAAGTGGATGTCTGGAAACAGCTGGGCTAATATGGGACAGGACTGCATCACGTGCAAAGTCAATGTCTACCCTCATAAACAGGTAAATATGTAACAAAGAGTAAATCACTGAATGAATGATCATCACCAATAACTTGAGTTTGAATAGATTAAGTGCATAAAGTCGATCTATTGTGAAAAAATAAAAAAACGATCTATGCTGTGAATTGAAGCTGCTGGCGATGAACTACTTAGTCGTTTCTAGATAGTTCTGAATGATTGCATTTAAGTTGAAATTGCAGCACTATAGTTGGCCCCAGAGTCAATTGCCATTAACATTTAACATGTATTATGATTATTATTAGGTTTTAGGTTAAGGAGTCGGTCTAAGGTTATGGTGTATTGCAATATATTCTTCATATTGATTTGTATTCTTTTACATTGATTTTATTTTGACTGAATCCCCACCCAACTAACAGGCTCTGCACATCTCGTTATGCCCCAATTTTTAATTCAAAACGTAGCCAAAGGCTACATCTTTATTGCTGTTGGGATACCATTCTACAAATTACTACCTCCCTGATCTCTGCCACTCCTCCAATTATATAGACACCTCCCACTCTGCTTACCTGTCTCTTGGAACTCTGATTCTAACCTGACGTAACGTTATGTGTGTAGGCCTACTGATGGGAAACATTTTCAAAGAGCTTGTCAACTGTTGTTGACTTTGCGCCTGCCATGAATTAGCTATTATTTCCACGACTTACCTTTCTTGGACATTGCAATGAAGTTGAAAAGTTCTATCTGTGCATATTCTGAGTTGCAGTCTGTATGTGGGTGTGTGTTTATTATGTAGCGCCCTCTTGAGAAGAACGTCGACGTTGATGTTGGTAGGAGGAGCAAAGTCCATCCGCAACATCTGTGTGAGAAGTGCAAGAAGCTGGGTTTCTACTGTCGACACATCAACTGAACAGCTAAGAGATCAGCAGTACAGTTGCATCATTTCTCCCTCGTGCGATCTTGCTCATCTTATTCCAGTTACAGTTATATTTATATGTCGATTGCGAGCAGCTGGTTTCGGAATTGTTTCAGCCAGGAAGTAGCGGGTGCATTATCAATGTTAGTAGGCTATGAGTACATGAATCACAGTTTCAGTTTCAATGATATTCGACTGTTTTGAAAGTGATGATTTGAGGCCTATCATACATTGGCCTAGTAATGTGTTAATCATCGATTTTTTTAAATCAGGGCATGAGTAGTTGCTCAAAATCCATGAACAGTAACTGTTGCTAGTATATTCCTTCATTGCGTGTAGGTGCATCTATAAACTGTATGCAGCTAGACCATAGAACTATGTGACACCGGTTACAGGTTTTTTTAAATAGCCTGCTAAATTCCCTTTTGCCTTGAACGTTTATGACTAACTGTGCATATTTAATATAGTGTTTTCAGTTAAATGCTGATTCTCTTAGTTAGGAGGAGCTGTTATATTATAAGCAGTACATCTATATTTGTGTTGGGTTGCATTATGTTTGTCTGCCTATGCATGTATACAGGCCATGAAAGCTAGGTTTTAGTCGCAGATTGTTGTATTTCTTCAGCATACATGTATACCGGTAGCTCTCCTAAATTGATTATCAATCCATCGGATTTTCAATCAAATCCTGAGATCTGGGACCAATGGCTTTCTCAATGAAACCAGAACAATTGACATCGAGCCGATTTCCTTTCGTCCACGCAAATTTTTTCTTAACTCTCAGCTTTACTCTTAATTTCTGCTCTCCCACTGTTTATGAGAGAAAGCATTGGATTGTAAACAACAAAGATCCAGTATTTGATATTTTCTTCGATTTTTTATATTGCGTCTCTCAATGACCGGTGAGCAAAAATATTAGGAGAGTCTATTGGAGAGTATATTAAGAGAAAGTTTGCTTTTCTCTTTCGGCGCTTATCTATGGATATTTATTTATACCTTGGAGAACATAACACTCGGTGTATAATGGTCTGTTGCAAAAATTTTACCTTTTGGAACATATAAAAATGAGTTGCTGTGGTTAATTTCAAGCTATAATATAGGTGGTGTAATAAATTAATCCTTGTGGAACATATAAAAATGAGTTGCCATGGTTAATTTCTTGCTGTAATATAGGTGGTATAATAAATTAATCCTTGTGGAACATATAGAAATGAGTTGCTATGGTTAATTTCTTGCTATAATATAGGTGGTGTAATAAATTAATCCTTGTGGAACATATAGAAATGAGTTGCTATGGTTAATTTCTTGCTATAATATAGGTGGTGTAATAAATTAATCCTTGTGGAACATATAGAAATGAGTAGCTATGGTTAATTTCTTGCTAACATATAGTTATGAGTACCAAAGGTGGGGTTCTTTCATGGGAAAACGTTATCTACTCAGCAAAACGACTATATCAGGAACTGATTACATTAGACCCCGGATATTTTCAAGGGTAGTCAGGAATGGCATTTATGATGCTTTAAACATTTCACTATGATTCTAGTACGCATAGGTGCTGAGATATAGAAAGAGCAGTTAAGGACGGATTAAATAGCATGAGTAGCTAAGGTGCGATTCATAAGTATATATATATATATATATATATATATATATATACACACTTCAGTTTTATTCTTTCTCCAACCCACCATTTGGTGCCACTTGGTAAAAGACTGGTGTAGCCCAAAAATGATCCCGATTGAAAAATATATAGGAATATCACAACGTGTTTGAAATTTTGGATTTTGCGAAATATCATCATCTTTTTGAGTATTTAGTCACTTTTTTAACCTATGACTAGTTTTAGCTGAAAGACTACATTATTTTACTCAATCCTAGCTTGTGTCTGAGAGTTTGTTCTGGAGCATAATATTTATGACAAAATGCATAATATTTACGACATAGTCGGTGCCAGGCATGTTGGGATCTTATCTAGATTGTGTCTACAATTTTTGTTCCTGCACAATGCACTATATACATGTAACTCCTGCCCTTGCTTGTGTTGTGCATGGATTGTGTCTGCGACTTCGATTGGTTGTGTTCCTCATTGGATTATATTATCATCTCGTTTTTTTTTAAAACTGGGTTATCTTTTTATCAAAGATGTGTTTGCCTTGAAAATGTTTTTTTGTTGAGGCCCTGATTATTTTCGTTATGTAGGCTATACCAGTTAACTCAGTGAGAATGACTAAATTATCTCATTTTCATCCAGAGCGATTGAGGTTCTCGTTCCATTTACTTTTTGGTTCATCCCTTAGTTAAGTTTAATGTTTGCTTATAGTTATCTCCCAGTTGGGATTTTTTCATTTATTGTGGTCCAGTCGTGTGACCCTTTAGGTCCCATTTAGTTGTTGCCTTATTTAGGTAGCTTTCTTTAGCACATTTTGCACATAGCCTCCATTGATATTGAAATAGAGCTAACCAACAGTGATCACCAATTGAATGCACATTGTCCCCTGCAATCTAGGGATGATTCTTGTACACTTAGTGTGGGAAAAGTATGCTTATGTCGCATCTGTATTGACAGGGAACTCCCCTTTAGTTGTGACAGTGATGAAGAGACATGCCTAGACGGTGCACCATGCAACGACCTGTATAGGTCCCACCCCTTACTATGTAAATCTTCTGCACCAAACCTAAATTTGATTGTAAATGAAGTTGAAAATCGGCCTTTATTAAACTGTCCTGATCTTGACCATGATAGTAACTACTTCAATGATATAACCTATGAAAGAAGGTATATTGCCCCTCATTCACTACAACCTGAATTCTCTACTTCCCCTCATTGCCTAACTGTTATGCATATAAACTGTCGAAGCATGTTACCAAAATTACTCGAGATTAGAGATCTCTTAGATATTCTCCCGGTGTCCATCTTGGGACTTTCTGAAACCTGGTTGGAGGAAAATCAAGTCGACTTGATTAACTTACCTGGATACAACTTTATCCATAAATCAAGAGGTACTTCTAAGCAGTGTTATTTCTATTAACTGAAACTGTAACTGAAATGGCAGAATAACTGAAAAATCTATGCCAGTTAACTGTAACTGAAACTGAAACTGAAAAGTGTTGAATAACTGAAACTGTAATAGAAACTGAAAAACAATAACTGTGTAACTGAAGAATCAAAAGGAGTTAACTTGAAAATGAAACAAGTGCTTTTTCTATACATTTCTCACAACAAACTATTCAGAGGCGTTCTCAGCACGGAAACTTCGGGGGAGAAGAAATGCCTTTAAAGAACATGAGACCAATGAAGAGAAACTAGTCATTAGTTGAGCCCTTACTGCCCCTTAGTGTATAGTATAGTAGTATGTTTGACTACTGACTTTCTATAACATTAATTTTGTAATGCTGCTATTACATGACAAGTTGATTAATCACTTTGAGGGGTGTTTCACTCGTTATCTTTTGGTTTGTGAACATATGTGACAGAGCTCCTATCCATCTCTGGCCCTAATTGCAGAAGACTTCGTATCCACACCTGCTTCACAAGCATACTTTGAGCGCGTCTTCTCAGTTTGTGAGCAAAAATTTGTGTGCAAGAAAGCGAAACAGATTAAGTGTAAACCTGGAACGTCGTGTGTTCCTTAAAGTCAACCGACAATATGTAAAATCAGATTGATCTCCTATTCAACTTTCTGGGAACTTTGCGCAATATGTGTGACTGTGATCAGTGTCTTAGTAGTTGTGACGTTTGAATATACACGTAATAACTGTAACTGAAACTGTAACTGAAAAGTAAGAAACAACTGTAACTGAAACTGAAAAATATCATTGCAGTTAACTGTAACTGAAACTGTAACTGAAAAATGAAAAACTAGATAACTGTAACTGAAACTGTAACTGAAAAACCATAACTGAAATAACACTGCTTCTAAGGGGGGGAGGAGGAGTGGGCTTTCTGATTAAAGAGGGAATTTCTTACGAAATTATAGAAGATTCTGATCAGGGCTCCATGACTTCAACCCCATCCTTTGAAAGATATTTCCTGAAAATTCACCTAAAAGTAGGATCCATCACTATGGGAATTATCTACAGGCCACCTAATCATAACCTTGATGATTTTGTGAATGACTTAGATTGCTTAATAACAAAACTCTATTAAAAAAGTCAAAGGATCTACTATTGATGGGGGATTTCAATGTAGACTTGTTAAAAGTCGCAGAACATAGGAGCACTGCTGAATTCTACAGTTGTATGACCTCCCATCATCTGTTACCTGCCATCACCAGACCAACGAGGATCACTTGTAACACTTCCACACTTATAGATAATATATTCACTAATACATGGCCAAAGCTTACTGAGTCATTCATATTGGCATCCGATATCTCTGACCATCTACCTATCCTAGCCCAATTTGATTATGGTCCTCTACCTTGCAACAAACCATCTGTTGGCACCCATCGACTAATTACGGGGACTAAGAAAACTGCTTTTAATGAAGCCCTTGCCCTAATTGACTGGTCCCCCGTTTTGGAAGCCTGTGCCAACCAAAATGCCAATGAGGCGTATGACTAATTCAATTCAAAATACAAGGAGTCCTACAGTGAATTCTTTCCCCTCACTCAAAGCAAATATGGACGAAATTCCACCCCAAAAAACCTTGGATGACAAAGGGTCTCCTGAAATCCTGTAGGAAAAAATCTGCGCTATATCTGAAGTATATAAAAAAAACAAATGATAGCAATAAGCTTAAGTTTGTTTCCTACAGAAATAAATTAAAATCATTGAGAATTCAGGCTGAAAAAATTACTATGCTTCTGAATTCTGTAAGCATACATGTAGCAACAACCTGAAGAAAACCTGGAGCCTCTTGCGAACTCTTATGGGGACGAATGATAATGTAGATAAAAATGTCTTATCGCTAACAGTCGACGGGGTGACGATTTCTGATCCTGGGTCTATGGCAAACAAATTTAATGCTTACTTCACAGAGATAGCCCAGTCACTTGCTGCTAAACTCCCCTACTAACACTACTACCTCCTTTGAGAAATACATGCCATCATCACTTATCGAATCATTTGGACTCAGTGAAACCTCTACAGAGAAAATTATCAGACTTGGGCACCCCATTAATTGTTCACATGGCAAAGGAGTTGATGACATTGATCCTAGCATTGCACTTTTTACATTACCCTCTATTGCCCACCTATTATCAGGTATAATAAACTGTTCTTTTAGTACTGGGGTATTTCCCCAATCATTAAAAATTGCAAAAGTGGTTCCAGTTTATAAAAAAGGGGTTAAAGACGATGTAACTAACTACAGACCTATTTCAGTACTGCCATTTTCCTCCAAATTTTTTGAAAAAGCAATGTATGAACGTCTAAATAATTTCTTTTCTAAAGGAAATGTTCTTTTCCCCTCCCAACATGGGTTCCAATCTGGACACTCTACCTATATGCCTTTGATGAGCATGCAAGATAAAATTTCCAATGCAATTGAAAATAACCAGTATGCAATAGGAATCTTTTTCGACTTGGCAAAGGCTTTTGATACTGTTAATCATGATATCTTACTAAAGAAATTAAGCACTTATGGGATGCGGGATACTCAATTAAACTGGTTTTTAAGTTATTTTACTAATCGATCCCAATTGGTTTCCTGCAATGGTGTTCTATCTAATCTACGGCGAATTAACTTCGGAGTTCCTCAGGGGTCCATTCTCGGTCCCCTAATGTTTCTAATTTATGTCAATGATCTCCCCAATGCATCTTCTCTAATGGATTTTATACTTTTTGCTGATGACACCAATGTATTTTACTCCAACTCATCTCTTGAAACCCTATTTAATGATGTTAACGTTGAATTGAAAAACGTAGCTGAATGGTTCCATGCTAATAAACTGTCGTTAAATCTTGATAAAACTAATTATATAATTTTTAAATCCCATAGAAAGAGTTGTCATATAGGAAACCTGAGGGTGTGCATTGAAGGGGTTCCACTCACTCAGGTAGTATCAACCAAATTCCTAGGAGTATATATAGACCCACACCTAACCTGGAAAGATCACATAAAAATTGTCTCCAATAAAATCGCTAAAAACCTTGGAATATTATATCGTACCTCCCAGCTAGTACCTCCTCAAATTCGTCTCACATTGTATTATTCACTTATATACCCATACCTCACGTACTGCAATATAATTTGGGCCTCTACCTATAAATCTAGTCTACTGAATCTAATCAAGCTCCAAAAGCGAGCAATTCGATTTATAGGAAACCTGCCCTATGGAGCCCGACAGAATCTAAATTCCATGAATACAGCCTTCTCAATGTTTACCAAATTAGGCAGGTCCAGATAGGCGATTTCATGTTCAGATATTTTCATGGCCTAATACATGTACCTTCAGTGTTCAAGAACTTCTTCCTCCATACTACGGAGGTGCACTCCTATCATACTAGACAGTAGACATGCTGACTCCTACCACTTGCCCCATGCCCACACCAATATCCGACGCTTCTCTGTTAAATATAGTGGGGTTCAATCATGGAATGAGATTCCCCTTTCCATCAGATTGCTACCTAATCTTTCTCTCTTTAAATTAAGACTGCGTAGTGCGTACCCTGATACTCGATAATAATTAATGAATTTATTCCTGCACTTTGTGTCTAATAATTGATTCTTATTGCATAGTCGTTAATTGATAAACTATTAATAACCTACTGTCTCTTCTTTGAATAAATTTGGTGGCGACTTAAGTTATATCAAAATCCCTAGTTGCCCATGCAGTATCCCGGCTATCCGATGACTTTTGTGCTTCAAATTTCTTATAAAGGCCCTATCATAATCGAATGTGTAGCTGCGCTTTTAGTTAAGATGTTTGCTTTTTATTTTCCTTTTTGACTCTCTATAATTTAAACTAGGACCATTCAACGGCAACGTAATGGCCATCATCATCATGGTAGGCCTATATAACTGCCCAGGGGGATTCACCTAGCGGGGTTGCAAGACCCCTTTCGGGTCCCCTGTGCAACCAATTTGTATCTATATATTCATCAATAGTTAAGTACCGTTTTGTTACTTTTGTCAACTTTGTTTTCTTTGATGCTTGATTTGATTTGTTCTTCTTCCTTGTTTCTTGGTTGCCAAATAAACGATTTGATTTGATTTGAATCTCAACTGACAAGTATGCCTGACTTCTACAATGATGATTTATTATATTTTTATGAACAATTGACCATCACAATAGTATTTGACGCGTGAGTCCCTGAGATCGATGACTATAAACCTATACTAGCAAGCCAACGCTTTGCTATGTTCTTTTGATAGGCCTGCTTTCTATCTACAGGAATCCTTTGTTACACTAAAGGCTCTTTATTTCGTGCTTAACTCTAACACAAATTCTGATACAACACGGACAAGGACCTCAATAATAGTTGAACTAGAGAAAATACTGATGATATTTCCGTTTATAGTGGCAATCAGAGCAGAATGACAAAGCGCATCACAGACATGGGCGGAGTTTGGTTTCCGTTCTTGGAGGGGCTAAGGCCTTCTTGAGGGAGGGGGCTAAGCCCGGGAAAAGATACCATTTACACGGTTAAATAATGCATTTGGGTCTTCTTGGGGGGGGGACTTAGCCCCCTTAGCCCCTGATAAACTCCGCCCATGATCACAGATAAAATTTATCCAGAGCTGCTGTAAAGAAATTAATTGAAATAGATGCTGAAATTATTGAGATCATAATTTGGTAATTGGGTAGTTTAGCGTCCCAAATTATTCAGGTTATTGCTGAGGCTTGGAATTTCTCGTTAATCCAGCTTCTATTTTATCAAAACTGGAACCTTCATCCAGCTTCCATTTCTTTATCGTTCGTTTCATAAATCCAGCTTCTATTTTTTTAGATCTATAAAAACATTCACCCAGCTTCCACTTCTTTATCGTGCTATTCGTGAATCCAGCTTCTATTTCAGATCGATGAAAACTTGTATCCAGTTTCTATTTCAACTATTATTACATAACTTTGATCCAGCTTCCATCTTTGAAGCGTTCTTTTCATCATTTTAGCCATAAGAAATCATCATCCAGCTTCCATTTCTACGCGATAGTTACCTCGTTTGGGACTTCCTTGAGGTTTTCAAGCACACATTTCATGATATCCTCAATTAAATATGTGTTATTGTATATGTCTTTCAGTTATTATTGCAAAGAAATGGTCAAAATAATTTGGGACGCTAAACTACCCAATTACCCATAATTTTTTTATAGATCTATGAACTTACTTATTACCACACATGAGTCAAAGAGCAGCTTTTAAACAACTTCTAAAGAGAGCATCATAATTGAGTGCCTGGTGAAGCCTACTCACGTTGTTGTCTATTTCATAGTATAGAATTTATCCCATTAAAAATATACTTTTAGAGTTGAAAGAATGACCACAGAGTCAAAGAATTGACACAGAAAGTGATGTCAAGAGTGGACACAAATTACACTGCCTTTATTAGCTACTAGCTGTACCCGGCCACGCGTTGCTGTGGCTGAAAAGACTGTCCAACCCAATATTCCTAGGTCCCCTCCCCTTACCTCTTCTCCCTCCCCTTCCCCTCCTCTCCCGTTCCCCTCTTCTTCCTTCCCTCCCCTCGCCTCCCTTCCCTCGCCTTCCCTCCCCTCCCTCCCTCCGTTCCTACTTCTCTCCCTCCGTCTCTCCCTCCGTCTCTCCCTCCTTGCATCCCTCTCTCCCGTTTCATCCTCTCCATCCCCTCCGTCCCTCCCCTTCCTCCATCCCTAGAAATATGCGCTTTAGAAAGACGCGCGGAAAACAGCCGCAAATGGACGATTTTGTAAAAACCGACAGTTACATATTGCGCTAGAGAAAGACACACCTTTTAAAACGCGCCCGAAAAATGGGCGGACGCCGCCGGACGGATGCCTCAAAGTTCAAATGGATATATGTAAATAAATAAATAAATTTTTACTCCATCGACGTATATCGAATGGAAATAAAATTTGTGTTTTTTGGGTCGTAAAGATTGCGCTTTTTCCCAGAAGGCATTACACAAACCCGCTTATGCTCGAATGGAGCGTTTTGGTAAAATTTTGAAAACAATCGGTGAAGAACTTTCCGAGATCCTTCATGTCGAACGGTAGCGTTTTACATTTTTATTTATATAGATTGTTAATTAACTACCTATTATAAATTAGCGTGAAAGGCGATGGTGTCAAACACGTAGGCTAAGCTACATGCATGTGTAACTTAAAATCTCTACATCATGCTCAGCAATGGATCCAGCTGAAATTACCGTGGCTACCAGGACATCTCAGACAACCAACCTATCCAAGGAAATAAGTATAGCACCCTCAAGACAACACCCATTGCTACACTCTTGGTGGCAGATGAACACCTTCTTTGGGCAACATGCCAGAGATTTCACTTTGAGGGAAGTGTATCGTGAAAACTAGCTCAAAATAGCTCAAACCCATGCAAAGACAAAATGCAATTTGAATTGTGAGACAGGATAATAATGCCTCGGGTTGAAAACATATTGGCCTACTGAGATAAAAATTCGCATCTAAAATGTGTTGATACTTTTTAATTTTGCACCAGTTCCTTGTACCCAGTGACCCCATGAACAATGACGGTAGAAAAAGAAATATTTCTGATAAATCAGACCTCATTAAGAATGTTGGCGATTTTGCATAATAAATTAATGTTGTAGGACACAGATGAAACCACAAATTTGTGTATATTTATCCCAATTATATACTATTACTGGTCCCTTACTGCAGCAGTCTAAGTACAATAAGTTATTATTATCAATCAAAACAACAAGGCAAAACATGTAGTATTTGTAAAGAAATAAGATTATGATAGATGTTATCTGTGATGCGGTGTGTTATACAGATTTTCTTGCCTTTGAGGAATTTCTCTTGAAGTGGCGCTATATAAATTTATGATTATGATTACGATAACAGTAGCATCATTATGTTTAAGTGTGGACCAACTACAAGTAGTTGAATTAATTCCTAGTTTGAAGATTCCTGGTTGACTACAACCATACAGCTACTTTTGAGCATTAGAAGACTTGCTATTATAAGGGTAAAACTTCTAGTCCTAAATATTAATATTTTCTCTTACAACTTTGTGTGTGATGTTTCTGGGGAGAGTGGAACCAAATGGCGCCTTGGAGAACACTCAATTCAAACTTTCATTTTTAACGACCACCCTAATATATATATATATATATATATATATATATATATATATATATATATATATATAAAGCGGGCTTCATAAACTCAGGACGTTACACTTGTTTGAAAATTCATGTGTGAGTTTCTGTAGGCCTACGATACACGTCATACCAATAACTTGAAATATTACAATAATAAAGTTAAATATTACAAGTGAGTAAAATATGGTATCTTTGCACGACACAATTCTTTAAAGTCAAAAAGAAAGGTTTCTTGCTTTGAAGCAGTTGCGTGGTTGCGATTAAGCAACCGACATTCATGGGCTGAGACTTATGGAGGGAACATGGAGACGTTCCATCAAACGTTTGTGGTGGGGGACGGCGATGCTTATATTCCCCAAATATTTTGGAAATATTTAATAAAATTTAATTTTCATTATAAATTTCTACAATGTTATCTACGGTTTATCTAGCATATGCAATTTTGTTGAGTTGACAGTTTAACCCTCGGGCTACCAAGGGGGTGGTATCCACCCCTATATAGGCTTTTCCAAAATCAAACGTGTTCCGTTTGGAATTAAATCTTGACGTTTTAGGTAGCTGTAGAGCAGGGGTTCTTAACCGGTGTGTCGCGACACACCAGTGTGTCGCGTAAAATAGACCGGCGGTGTGTCGCGTAAAACTGGTGTGTCGCTGGTGTGTCGCGAAGAATTGGTGTGTCGCGAAGAATTT
This sequence comes from Lumbricus terrestris, assembly GCA_949752735.1. NCBI lineage: Eukaryota > Metazoa > Annelida > Clitellata > Crassiclitellata > Lumbricidae > Lumbricus > Lumbricus terrestris. The sequence continues at coordinate 80,936,248 of OX457037.1, forward strand.
GTGTCGCGAATTCTCGCAGCGTACGCCGTCGTTCTTGCATTACACTGACTTGATTACTTCTGCAGTATGACGAGTGTGGACAATAAAAATATCCATTGCACTCTGTTTATCTATTGCATTTAATCGCAATCCCTACATGGCTTGAACAGCTTAATTACAGACCATTGATGGACAAACTCGACCAATGTCAGAAAGAATGCGCCAGGCAACAGGACTTGAAAGATTTCTTTGATGTCAACAAGATGTCACGACTGATGGCTGATGCAAGCTCAATTTAATATGCAGTTATTCAATGCCATTGTGTCAAAACATATGACAATAACAAAATAATGCATCACACTGCCACGACATCAAAAGGTTCAAAACTGCTACCGTTGAATCCTCTCCTGGTCCAGAAGTAAACTTTGGCACACGAAAATTTTAGTACTTCCACCTACTAGAGAAGAAATCAGGACTGGCAATGTGCTAACTTTATGCATAACTACTCCAGTGATGATTGTCATGTGGACGTAGCAGCCTGCAATATCCCAGTGCACGACAGATTTACATCATTGGTTTGCTCGAGAGCTTAACTATCGTCCTTATGCTTGAAAAACGTCATTCACAAGCACAAAAAGGTTGCTTGTTTGTGGATTTTAGTATTTCAGAGCAATAAAATGGTAGTAAGAAATATGTAAGCATGCTAGTGGGATCAAAGTGTGGACATCCGAAATTTTCTGACTCGGAGACGTCGTACGTAATTTTTGACAAATTACACAATTTATTCGAGCTTTGAGGTCGCTCTAAATATTTTCAAAATTTCATAAAATTTTGCAGGTGTTATAATAGGACCATAAGGAAACTTTTTGGAGGGAGTGCATTTAAATTTTCTATAAAAGATTTTTTCTGTGCAATCGTGGGACGCCCTAGTAAAGGTGTTTTATTTTCATAACATTTTCATGTTTTTTCTATTATAATTATCCATAAATTTTTTTAAAAGAAATAAATGTTGCCATTATGTAGAGGGCATTTAGGGATATTTTCTAATACTAACTAATTTGTCTTTTGATGACCGGAAGTGCTCAAAATAAATTAAAATGTGTGAAAATGTTGGTTTTTTTATAACGCAAGCCGATATGTCTGCGTAAACGTTTTTCAGCAGCTACAACATGTTTTTTGTTTTGATTGAACATAAAACAGACTTATTCCTAGTTTCTATAGTTGAACATTGCACTTTATTATATGCAAACAGGGCTTAAGGTGTGCCAGGACGGTCACGGACTTCGTCCTGGCACTTGCTTTCAAGGCAGTACGCCGTCCTAACACTTATTTGGCCAGCACTGCCAGGACGGTCGTCCATGACTGCATGGACGGCGTCCATGCAGTTGCGGACGGTCGTCCATGCAGTCATAGACGGAAGTGCGTGGCAACAGGCTTCTATAAGACGTTGAGTTTTATGCCCAAATATTTCACAAATATTTCAGATATATCATTCTAGATTTCTAGAGTGTTATCCATAGTCTATCCATAATCAGCAATTTTATTAAGATGACGTCTTAAAATGCCACCATTGCAGTGAAGAAATTCAAACATGCAAACAACGTGGAGAGGACATTTTTTGAACTCGTTAACTGTGTCTTTCATCAATGAAATTATGAGAAATTTGTTACCATTACAGTATGAAGATTTAAAAAAAATTTAACAGCTGAAGAGACACTTTTGAAGCCATAAACCACGACTATCAACACTGAAGGGATGAGCCGCTTAGCCTTAGTTAAAATGACAACCTAAGATGCTATTATTGCAATATAGAAATTCGTCCAATTTGAACAATGGGGGGTAAACATTTCTTTAAATCTTAAACCATATCTTTCAGCAACGAAATTATGAGGGATTTTGCAGTCAAGAAATTTGACAGATTTAAACAATAGCAGGACTCTGCAGGAGACACTTTTGAAGTCGAAAACCACGACTATCAGCACTGAAATGATGAGCATTTACGTCATAATGACAGTCTAAAATGCTACCATTGCAGCGTGGTAATTCAAAAATATTTCGATATGTGGGGAGGTGCTATCCCCTCCACCAAACCCCTCCCTCTGCTCAGTGGCTGAACATTAAGCAATGGTCGCAAACTACAATAAGTATAAGTTAAGCCTTCATAGAATTTGTTCTAAAAATTAGGAAATCACAGATTTTGGGTGGGCTGAGTCCATAAAAACCTTAAGGGCGGATACAGAAATTTTCCATGGAGGGGCCAAAAATTTAGGTTCTTGGTCCAGGAAAGAGGGAAAAAATTTCGTTTTGGTCGCCTAAAAATCTGACGATCTTTTTTGCCATCAGTCTCGAATTTCGCAAAAAAGATACGTTTTTCCATTCGCCAAAAAAATGATGAACTTTTTTTAGTCGTCAGCCTCGAATTTCCCCAAAAAACCTTTTTTCCATCCACCCAAAAAACTGACGACCTTTTTTAGTCGTGCGGACCTACCTGCGTGAATTAATATCTGAGTCCAGTCACCAGCAGACGATGAAGAGAAGGCGAAGAAGATGACAAAGTAGGAAAAAGATATATGGTTGTGTTGAGTGAATCAGAGAAAGGGACACTGACAGCGTGATGATGCTGCTGCTGCTGCTGCTGCTGCTGCTGCTGATGATGATGATGATGATGATGATGATTATGATGATGAAGAAGCTGCTACTGGTGATGATTTCTGTTTTTTATCTGACGCTACAAAGTGTTTCTCACAACAAGAGCCTTTCAGAACATGGGCGTCCGCACATAAAGACAAGAGGGACACTTTCCTTTTTGAAAAAATTGACACCTATTTTTCTAACTACTAATTTTGGATTTAAAAAAAATTTCTTTTCATCAAATGATACGAATGATACACAATGTGAAAGTATTAAATTTACGTTTAGAAATCTGTATAGAAATAAATGTGCTCTTATTTTTGTGTCTTTTGAAAAATTTGAAGCTCGTTGTAAAAACTGTAACAATGACTAATGGCTGCTAGCAAAAAGTTAAAAAAAACACAATCCTATGAAGTCACAGCATCAATAATAATTGCTATCAAATAAATTTGCGCACGCAAATAGTAGGCCTATCGATTATGGCCTACTTGATTGGAATCTCGCTGTGATGCAACCGTTCACGATTACACACAAATTAATCTTCAATAAATTATACACCGTGGTTCAAAAAAAGTAAGCCAAGTTGTTTTGCATATATCTCTAATACGTGACAACATATCACGCTAAAATTTTCCAAATATTTAGAGAATTGGACCAAGAATACGATTCCAAAATTTCATGAGATAAAGTTGAACGGACAAAAAGATATGAATCTTTCAACTTCATATGCCGAAATTTTAGTTTACAAACATTTTCTGTTAGATTCAATAAAATGCAAGCCAAACTATTTTCTTACATCTCTGATGTCTGATGATTAATCATTAGGGTGGCCCTTAGCATACAGCCAAAAATAAAAAATCGTAAAATTTTGTCTGGCACCCTTTCAATCCATGCCAATTATAGAAATAACATTATGTTGAAAAGGATTTTGGAATTGCAAAACATTTAGGGGTGCCCCTCGAGCGCCGAAATTTATTCCTTAATACAAATTTTGATCAATTGAATCATACAATTTCAACCAAATTATGTTCAACACACTGTCACTCAAAATTTTACAGAGATGACTAAAATACACTCTAGTGATGCAACAATGCCAACGAAACAAGTGTTTACTGTTCAATTATAATTCAGTTATTGTTCACTGTTCAGCTGGTCACAGGAGTAAATGATCAGTACAGTACAATAAAATGCAGGAATCACTGCTTTCTACTAATTTTACACGAGCTTTCTTTTCGTACAGTCAGGGAACTGTCGTCGATGTTCACTGACAACCTGCAGGAGAAATTGAAGCTGATCCTCATCTTTTGTTAGCTTTTTATTTAAGTCCTGGATGAGTGCCACACCTCGTTCAGCTCTATCATTGACGACAGCCAACCCTTTGAGTACTGCTTGTGCTTCTCTAAATGCTTCATGCTCTTCCCAAAGAGCAGGATCTTTGGAAAGCATCATCTCAGATAGTCCATGCAGACCAAGCACCTGGAACAGTTTCTTGGAGTTGGTTGTACAGAATTGTTCCAGACCGCTGGTGCCAAGAAATGCATCTGACTTCACACTGGGTCGTTTAGGCGGATGATCTGGGGCTACTTCTTTCATGGCAGAAATCATTAGCTTCTTGGAGTCATTGGATACCCTTGAATGAAAAAGAGCAAGCCCAATAAGCTCTTCAGACAAATACCAGAGATGAAGCCCTAGCTTCTTGCTTGTAGCAGAAGAAATTGTAGTATGTGGATATGTGAGGTTTGCCACGAGAGTGAAGTCATTCAGAGGAGCCTCCACAGCAATTGGCGCAGTTATCCAGGCTTGCAGGTAAACAACAACTGAAAAGATGGCAATATCACGAATGCTGCGTTCTTCTGCAGCTTCTTGAACTGAGCACGAAAGAGCCACATCTTTATGGTATAGATGACTTTTGCCATCCATGATCCATCGTGCCCGGTGCATAGCGCCAGGTATTCGAAACCGAATTCCACGAAAAGGAACACCTCCAAGAAAGACAACTGAGAGCTCGAGAAATTTCCTGTAATCGCCTCGTGGCTGTGCAGTTGCTAAATGTCTATGAGCAAACTCCAAGATATCAGAACGGTGTGGGGCCACCAATGATTCCACCAAAGGATCTGACGAGGCTACCTGAAATTTGTCGCTTTCAATGAATTTCCAGTGGTCTCGAAACCTCTTGAAAAGAAGAACATCAGGTCCAGTAGAAGTTCCAATGGAAGTTTCTTCGAATGCAGCCCCAACAGTTAGTTCCATAACATGGTGTCGACATGCCAGAAAAAAAGATCTTTATTCAACTCTTGCTCTATTAGGAAACATGCACCTGAGCGATGACCTGTGTTGCTGGCTGTGGTGTCAAAGAACAAAGCAACAAGCTGATCTCGAACATTCCGCTCTCTCAAACACTGGACGACTGCAGATGCTTGAGCTGAGCCTGTTCCTGAGGATAGTTTTGGAATGCCCAGTAACTGTTCAATTCCTACACCTGAGATCAGAACTGGAAAACGGTCAACATGTTCGCGTGATGCCAAATCTTCCAGAAACTTGGCGTCCCAATGAACGGTTAAAGGAACTAAGGCGGAAAATTCAGATTGCAGGCTATTTGATTTGGGGGTTCTGTTGCTCGCCCTGGCTCGTTGAATGGAATTTCGGTTGATATTCAAAGTCTTGACGTCACAGCCAAGGCTGGAAGCCATTTCGCTAAGAACGAATGTAGCATTTCTTGACGAAATCTTTGTTCTGTCCAAAGCCGATGTCAGACCAGGAGACAGAATATTGATTCTGGCTCGATTGGGCGCAGTTGCTTCATTTTTACTATAGTGTTAGTGCCGCAGGTTTTGTTTCCTTTACATCCAACATCAGACCCACCACTTTCATCACTTGATTCTTCATCACTTGAGCAGGAATCGGTTGTACACGCCGCGAGCTCTTCCTGTGCTCTTTTTTTGCGCATCTGTTCCAGTTCCTTCCGTTCCTGTGTACGCTGTCTTCGACGCATATCCACCATGTCAGCTGCACCAACTGAACCTGGACGTCCCTTCTGCCTTTGAGAGAGTAGAAAGTCTCTGTCTTCAGAAATGGAGATCATTGTGAGAGCGTCTGCATGGGCAATATCAAACAGGTCATCTAGTCTCTCAATAAATTTCTCCTCCTTAATCTTGTGAGCTGTAACTGTTCGGTGTCTATGCTTTTGAAGTCCTTTCCATTCCACGAACACCGACTCCAACTTGTCAATACAATGCTTTTTACCTCTTACAGGTATACCAGCTCGGTTCCAAAATAGAGTGACTTTTCTATAGCCTGTAACGACTGGAATAACGGACTGTCTGCTTGCCAAGTTTGAGTAGATGCAAGAAGTATCCAAAAGTTTGACGATACGACGGCAACTTTGCTCCAAGAATTTCAGGCTCATATGAACCAAGTAAATAGACACTTGTTTTTCCCTCGCGTTAGCATAATTAATTATTAATAATTATTTGTAATATTTCGTATTTACATGCCTGACAATTTATGTTTGCAACAGTAGACTAAAATCAAATGTCTTTCTTTGTATTAAACAGCTTTTCATAAAATATTGCCACTTTTTTCAACCAGACAACAAACGTTAGTCAAACATGTATTTGAAATTGTACAGTGACTAAAATTTTAGACCTCACGTAATTTGAATAAGAAGTAAGCACTAAATATTACATGTTGATGCAATGCAAACAATAGTATATAGCCGACAGAATGCATTAAAGCACTGAAAATTTCACTTTGCGATTCCAATTATAATTTGGAAGTTTACTCGTACATTATTAAAACTTGAGAGCTCGGGGGGCACCCCTAAATATCGCCCTATTGCAAAGATTTTTTACACAAATTATTTTCTTCATAATTGAAATAGATTGGAGGGGTGCCAGTAGACAATTTTTAACTTTCATTTTTAAGGGCCACCCTATTAATCATATTAAACAATTTCCCAATATTTAGAGAATTGAACCAAGAATAGGATTCCAAAATATCATGTCATAAATTTGAACGGAAAGAAAGATATGAATATTTCAACTTCATCCCCCGAAATATCAGTTTTCAGCAAGTCTGTTATGGTGCCCATTTCGGTTTCGACGCTTTATGGTTCCCAATTTTGGTATTCAGTAACCCTGGAGTAAAAATTGATGGAGACTATTATCGCGACGTTCTGCTGTCACAACATCCTCTACCTGTAATCGGAAATCTAGCCCCAGAAGGCTGATTTTTCAACAGGACAGTGCCCCAGCCCACAGAGCCAAGGAAACCTTCGAAATGCTGACAAGAGAGACGCTAGACTTCATTTCTTCCACATTATGGCCTCTGAAAGCCCAGATTTTAATCCTGTCGACTATAAAGAGGGAGCGTGATGCAACACCGAGTCTGCCAGACAACAATCCATGATATAAGCGATTTGAAGCAATGCTTGTTGGAAGTGTGCGCGTTGGATGGCTTGGACCAGAGGATAATCGACGATGCTGTTGCCTTAATTGCGCCAGAGTCTCCAGGCTTGGTGCAAGCAGCAGAAGGAACACATTTTGAGCATCTTATTTAATTAAATAATCAAACCATACGGTTGGAATCATATTGTTGGTTCAATTCTCTACATATCTGGAAAATCTTATCATTTGAGATATATGAAAAACATTTTGACTTACATTTAATTGAATCTAACAGAAAATTGCTTGTAAACTGATATTTCCGCATATGAAGTTGAAAGATACATATCTTTTTATCAGTTCAACTTCATCTATTGAAGTTTTGGAGTCATATTCTTGGTCCAATTCTCTAAATATTTGGAAAATTTTAGCGTGATATGTCATCAGGTATTAGAGATGTATGCAAAACAATTTGGCTTACTTTTTTTGAACCACGGTGTACTAATGCAAAAATTAGAAATTTCTCAACAGCACACTGAAATTACGTCTAGTAAATCTGCTTGTTCACCATTATTATATACTAGCAGGGGTACCCGGCGTTGCCCGGGAAATTTAGGGTTCGATCCGCTACAGCTACAACCCCACCCTACCACACTCCGACCTCTACTGGTACGCGACCCGAGAAATTTGGGTTTCACGAAAATTTTCACCCCCATCCGACCCCCACCCCAACCCATCCACCCCACCCTTCCACCCCAGACTCCTCCCACCCACCTCCACCCCATCCACCCCAACCCTTTCCACCCACCCCTTCCCATCCCACCCCCCACTTCATCTCCCTCCATCCCAACCCTTCCAACCCCACCCCACACTCACCCACCCCAAACCCCACCCCTCGACCCCCCCAATCCCACCCCACTCCTCATCCCCATCCACCTCCCCCACACCTCTCCCCGACCCCTCCACCCCCACCCCTCGACACCACATCTCGCCAATCCCCAATTCCACCCCTCCACCCCCTACCATCCCATCCCTCCCTCACCCGCCTCTCCTTGTAAGCGACCCGTGAAATCCGTAATGGCAAAAGAGCTTAAACACCTTTAAAGCGGTTAAAGTCACGGCTTTTATACGTTGCAAACGAATGACAATTTATAGCGAAAATTAGTGTTTTTGACCCCCCCATCCTGACCTCCATGGTGGTAGAGATTTTCCAACCACTGATCCGGGGGGTTCTGATGGACCTCTATCTAGGAAAAAAAATTCAAATCAATAGCTGCGTTTTTTTGAAAAAAAATTGGGGAGTTTTGCCCCCACCCTGGCCCCCATGGTGGTAGAGAATCGCCAACCCCTCGCCTTTGCGTCTCGTGCCGAGACCTACGCAGTAGTAAAGGTTTGGAGTGAAAAGCTCAAAAACTGTGAGCGTGCATTCTGGACAAAGTCACATACACACATACAAACATACAAACATAGTCACATCCTTGCTTATAGATATAGATGAATCTAAGCCAGACTGCACTTTGTTCATTTTGCATGCTTTTAGAATCGAGGTGAATAAACGCTTTTGAAAAATTGAGCCTTTTGAAGCAACATCATAGATAAGAATATTAAGAATACGTGTACCTTAAACGGCTAAGAGAAGGAATGAGGAGGTGCTACAGGAGGTTGTTGGCGAACGGCTGTGGTGAGAAGTGGTAGGGAGGAAGTTAAGTTACTTTGGCCACATCATGAGGAAGGGAAACTGTTTGGAAAAGGATATAATCACTGGGGAAAGAGGAGACGCGGAAGACCACTTGACGACGTAAAAGAGTGGACCGGGATGAAGATGGAGCAGGCGATCCGAGCAACGCAGCAGAGATCTTCTTGGAGACAGATCGTCCTTTGTGCCGCCAAAGTTCGAACTTACGAAATAGGGCAACGACGACGACGACGACGATAGAATCTAGGTGGGTCAAGCTGTGGAGAAACTTATATAAGGGTCTGGTCATCACGCCTCAGGATATCCGGAAATACTTGTTTTAAATTGATACCCTACTCATATTATGATCCTCCACCATCCGCATTAACAGCTATTCTGGCCCTTTGACTACCGCATCTGAACCTCTTCTGACTACCCTATGAGCCACATTCTGACTCAATGCAGCGCAGCTGAATAAGCTAGTGCCCTGCTATTGGCTTTCGAGTGACGCTTTAGAAGTTTAGAAATTATGATTGTAATATGTGACCCATCTGACCAAAACCAGGCGTAAGTAGGTTTTATACAAAGTGAGTGTCATATATCTTCTAAAAGAATAAAGTCTCTTCTTTAAAATGACACAAATCTTATTTCTCTGCCATGTTTCTGTCCAAAGTTATGAGTAAAAATATGGTTCGACCGTTCAAATTACAATTCTGAGAAAATTGCGTTTAAAGTTTTCTATAACTTAGAAATGCAAGATTCTTTAGAACCATGTTCATAATTAAATAAAATTTGCAACAAATAAACAGATTGCATAGTAGGTTAGAGGGAAGTCTGGGCTTTTCACTGATGCTAAATTTATTTTGATAGCCACATCCGAATATGGCTACCAATGGCGGGAAAGTGGAAAATGGCGGAAAAAGTCATCGAATTATTTGAACAATAAAAACCACAAAATTATTATTAAAAATAAAATTTTTGCAAAATTTTTGGTTTTAATGTGTATAAAACATATTTATTTATACTTTTCTGTCAAAAAATAAAAATTGAAAAAATTCGGCTTTTTTCACATTTTGGTCATTATCTCAGAAGCGTGACACTGTGTTGCGACTTACGCAACCATCTGGTTTTGGTCAGATGGGACACATATAGGCTAGAAGTAGCTACAGGAGTATCTGCCCCTTGAAAGCTGATACCTATCTTTGTTCATTAATCCATTCATTCTTTTTTTAGTTATACAGCGCCCCTTCAGAAACCTATTTTTTAACATCTACTTTTAGATTGTTAACAAATTTATTCACACTAAGGAAACTAGTCATGTTAAAATTGATGAGTGTAGGACATTTCCCCCGGACAAACCCCGGACAAAACCCCCGGACAATTCCCCTCCGGTTTTGCCTAGGACATTAACCCCCGGACAATTCCCCTTGCTGCGAAAATAGCCTATTTCTGTAGGTATAAATTCGTTTCATCCAACTTCTATTTAAATTAACAAAAAATTATCATTCCAGCTTCAATTTAAGCAAGAATATTTTCATCAATCCAGCTTCAATTTAAGCAAGCATATTTTCACCAATCCAGCTCCAATTTAAACAAGAATATTTTCATCAGTCCAGCTCCAATTTAAACAAAAATATTTTCATCAATCCAGCTCCAATTTAAGCAAGAATATTTTCATCAATCCAGCTCCAATTTAAGCAAGAATATTTTCATCAATCCAGCTCCAATTTAAGAAAGAATATTTTCATCAATCCAGCTCCAATTTAAGAAAGAATATTTTCATCAATCCAGCTTCCATTTAAGTAAAATTTATTTTGTACCAATCCGGCTTCTATTTAGCGAGAATTCTTTTCATCAATTTAACTTGCGTACTTAGCACCGACGTTTTACAGTACAACCACTTATACGCCGTATGTTCTACCAGGGAGGAATTGTCCTACCCTAGACGGTTTTTGTCCGGGGGTTTTTGTCCGGGGGTTTTGTCCGGGGCTGTTTTGTCCGGGGGAATGTCCGCGCCCCAAAATTTACAGGGCCTGCACAAAATGAGAAATTTGCATTAAGAAACCTCTTTGAAAAATACCCGTATTCTTAATTGCCAGCTTTGCATTTTTCAAGCTCATGCTACTAAAATATATAACCGTGACCATCGTAACAATTTTGCCCCTCCTGCAAACATTTCTGCGGGCGCCTATGTTTCCGAATCGCTTCCAGTGCGTGCAACTTCAAGAGAAAAGGCAGGTTTTTGACCAGGGAAGATGACAGAGCAAACCGACGGTGACGTCCATTCCATAGAGAGGAACCAATGCAGGCAAATGACCTGGATTGAACCGTGGTTGTCCTGACGCGGGAAAAATAAGGCCATGCCAATCAGAGGACCTAAGAGCGAATTGGTAGAGAGGGGCTAAGTACAAAATCACTGAGATACATCGGAGCAAGTCTCAACTGAGACTTGAGGACCAAAAATATAAAAAAAATTGTATACGAGTTAAGAGTGGAAGTCTATGAAACTGTTCGGGCATCAAATCAATTTATTTGGCAACCAAAGCAAAACAACAAAATAGATCAAGTGAAACATCATAGAAACAAAGCTAACAAAATAAAATAAAACAGTGCTTAAGTAATGATGCTGATATTTTACAATTGGTTGCACAGGGGACTCAGAAGGGGTCTTGCAACCCCGCTAGGTGGGCCCCCTGGGCGGAAATACCATGATGATGAAGGCCATTAGGTTGCCATAAAGTGGTCTCGATATATGATATAACAAGACAAAACAACAATGAGAAAGAAAATGTTCTGAAAAACCTTAACTAAACAGTAAACACCTTAAGTAATAGCACGAATACACATTCAAAGGTCATAGCGCCTAGAAGAAAAAAAAATTGAGGCAGAAAATTTACTGAACGGTCGGGATACTGCGCAATAAGTTGAAATTGGATATAACCTAAGTCTTCACCAAATTAATTCAGAAAGGGTGAAGGGAGGTAATTTAATAGTTAAACTATAATGAATGTAGAAAATGTGTGAAAAATGTAGAAAAATGCAGAAAATGTGGGAAAATCGAGAAAGACGGGCAATGAGCCTAGCAACGGCATTGAGTACAGACCGTGGAGGAGGTTGTCGCGACAACTGTTTCACCAGCAGTTACTGGTTCAACGACAACTGGTACACGGACAATTCGTTCACCGACAATAATTTATAATAATTTTCTCACCGACAAATGGTTTATCAACAAAATCTTTAAAATTTTCACTACAAATCTTCCTTCCCTTCAGGCTAGGACTATTCCCTCTGGCGAGGGTTCAGCCACTCGGATCTTTCTTCTCCACTTGTTTCTGCTTCCGGTGTCTTCTTTCTTCAATTTGAGCAATGAGCAGCTTCAGGTCTTGTTGTGTCACGTCCTCCCATCTTTTCTTCTGTCGTCCCCAACTGCGTCGACCATATAAATATATATTTAATTGTCGCTACATATAAAGACAGATAAGCGTAAAAATCGCCTTTCTAAATGGAAATTCGATTTAAACAAAATTGTTTTATTTCGAAGTTGCATTCACGAAAACAATCCTTCCTTAAATAAGTGATGTTGACGAATTTTGGGTTAAAATACAAGATGATACTGGATGCCTAATTGATGAAAAAATGCTTGATGTATTTTTTAGATGGAAAAGAAGCCGATTAAATCAAACGAATGCTTGAGGAATGGAAGTTGGATGACGGTTGCCTATAGGGGAAATAGAGCTGGATTGACGAAAATAACGCTTGAGAAATGGAAGCCTGATTAATGATAAAGCGCTTTAAAATGGAAGCTGGATTAAGGTATTCTTATATCTTAAATGGTATCTAGATTAAGGTAGGCCTAATTATATATCCAACTGATAAAATAAACTTGATCGGTGGCTTTTAGCTTTAATAGGCGAAGAATTCAAAAAGAGGAAGCTTGATAGACGAAAGCTCGTAATCGTAATCGTAATCGTAAACTCGAAATTTCTAAAGCGCCACTCGAAAGCCAAGCGCGGGGCACCAGCTTATTCACGAGCGCTGCGTTAGAAGGGTTGTCCGTGAGAATAGTCGGTGGTGGTCCGGGTCGAGTTACCATAGGATCAGGATCAGATGCGTTGTGTTAGAAGGGTTGTCCGTGAGAGAAGTCCGTGGTGGTCCGGCCGGGTCGAGTTACCATAGGATCAGAGGGGCGGAACAGCTACTAAGGTGGGTGCCGTCTGGGCCGGGAATTGGAGGGTGGAGGATCAGTTGAGATAGGGTAAGAGATCGTGAAAAGGAGTGTCTTAAGTTTCGAATGAAAGGCCCGAGGTGTGATGGGTAGAGGAGCCTGAGGAAGGTTGTGGTGTGTGATTAGAAATGATGATGAAGAAACTGAAAGGATCGGAATTCAGGAGGCAGATCATTCCAAAGGCGTGGTGCTGAGATGGATATGGCTCGGTTGGAGAACTTGAGATGACTTGTGAGAACTTGAGATGACTTGTGGATAAACAGTTTTCTAACTTAAATGGAAGCTGGAAGCATGCAAGCTGGACTACCAAAAATAGGCTTCATGCTTGATAAGTGGTGGATAAAAACAAACCGATTAAAAACGAATAATAGCTAAAGTTGGATTCTTAAAATAATGCTTGTTAATTTGAAGATGGATACACGACAAATCTAGTTTATAAATAGAAGTGGGATTGACGAATATATTTGATTTTTAGATAGAAGTTTAATCAAGAAAACCATTCGGTTTTAAATAGAGGCTGTTTTGATGAGCACAATTCCCCGGAATCAGAAGCGGGATAGCTTGAACAGATATCTTGCTGGATTAGCGAATTTACTGAAAAAAGTTACCAACGTGTACGTTTATGCGTGTAGAATTGGTGTGCCCAAATTTTTAAGTGAATGGCTACTAGCATTACTGTCCAAATAATGAAAACTTTGAATGCGAATGATTGAAAACATCGCTCTATTCGTCTTTCACCACTGTTCTTGCTTCCCAAAGTACACCTATGTCCGTAAAATGGGATCGCCAAAATGGGGTCGCCAAATTTTAGAGTATGTGGCGCCTATACTTCTGATTTTTGATAATAGAACGAAGGTTATAAATGTGAAGGAATGAAAATGTTACTCAGTAGGCCCTATCTCAATTCTTAGCTTTTTAATACAAGAGAATACACACTAATATAAGATCCAATGAAATGATAAAATTGAATCATTATAGTTATAGTAATACTTTTTTCTTCAATTATTAGCGTTTCAGTGTTTGAGAATGCACAATAATACAAAACCAATGGAATGAGAATTGGAGGGAGGCAGGATGGATAAAATAATTGAACCGTTATAGTTACAATAAACGAATTTTCATCAATTCTAAGCAATTTAATGTGTGAAATTATAGACTCCAGGGGAACGTGGGATGGATGAAGATAGGAACGGTTGGTGGTGGGAGGGAGGGATGAGTGATGGAGGGAGGAAGGTAGGGATGAAGGCAGAAGGGACAATTGTGTAGCATTATATTATTTACAGAGTTCACAAATTTTTAATTAAACTAAGTGTTTTAATGCTTGAGAGTATGCATGCACATTATAGACTAAAAGAACCATTGGAATGAGGGATGGATGGATGAAATGGATAGATGGATTGCGGGGTGCGTTTAATGATAGGTTTGACACGCGTATGACAGCCAGACGTGCAAAGGACAATAGGTAATTCTCAACGATTCCAGAATGTACTAGAATGTTGACGTCATTAATGAGGTCTTAATCACATAGGTATGCAGACAGACAAACAGACGGACAAAGAACAATAGATAATTATCGGAGATGTTCTGGAATGATCCAGAATAGTGAAGTAATGATGCCACTGTTTTATTAATATTAATTAGGGGTTGCTAATTGCCTTTTAATGGTACAGACCAGACAGACTTACGCACACAGACAAATACACAAACTGTCCACATAGTGGCACTAGTCTCACTACTCATCTCTCAAAGAAATAACAAAAACATATGAAAAATTGACAACTTAGACAAGATAAAACACGTAATTATTTTCTACTAGCCGAGGTACCCGTCATTTCCCGAGAAATTTAGGATTTGACCCGCTCCCGGCAACAGCCCAACCACACCACACCCTACCCGCACCCCACCCCACAACATCCAACCACACTCCGACCTACACTGGTACGCCACTTGTGAAATTTTACCTCTCTCCCCACCCCACACCTCACCCCAATTCCCTTCCCAACCCCATCCCCACTCCTTCACCCCACCCACCCACCCGACCCCACCCCACTCCGACCTCGACCGGTACGCCACCCGTAAATTTTGGGTTTTCCAGAAAATTTTCTCCCCCACCGCCCCCAGCCCACACCTGCCCCTTCGGGCCGAGGTGTGTGCTGGGTGAAGGCGTGGTGGCCTGTGTAAAAGCTGCCTAACCACTGCCTTTACCTTTACTGTGAAACTATGGCAAGGAAATGGAAATTTGGGGCGAAAATTAAGCTTTTCGCCCCACTCTGGCCCCATGGTGGTAGAGATTCGCCAAACCGTCCACCAGGTGGTTCTGATGTCCCTCTGTCTAGGTACAAAGCTTCAGATCAATTGCTGCGTTTTAGCGAAATTGTTTGGGTGGTTTGACCCCATCCTGGTCCCATGCTGGTAGACAATCGCCAACCCCTCGTTGGGGTGTCTTATTCCGAGACCTACACAGTAGTGAAGGTTTGGAGTGAAAAACTCAAAAAAATATGGAAAAGCATCCCGGTCAAACAGACAGACGGTATCTTCTCTTTATTTATATAGATTACAAACTATTTTATTTTAACGTCGATATATAACATCAAGCATTCTATTTTGATTCAATTACAACAATTATATATGCTTCTAGTTAATTAGTATTTAGCCCTGTGGCCCTAATGTGCTTCAACTAAAAACAAGTGGCCCTTGCGTCCTTTAACTTAAACAAAGTGGACCAGCGAAAAAAGGCTGGGAGCCACTGAATTGGCCTAAATAATAACATTCCTGTATTGAATAATGCGATTGGTTACAGTTATGAAATTGAAGCAATTCACAAGAACACATATCACAGATGACAGAAATCTTAACTACCAACAGCAATAAGCACTATGTCAAGGATAAAATAGTACGTTGATATTCAAATTAGACCAAACAAACTGCAATAACATCCGAAAACGTATACTAAGAACGGCATGATCATGTTCATGTAATGATTATAGTTATACGAATAGCTTTGTAACTACAAGATTATCAATCAATTGTCTGAATAATAAGAAAATGAGCAAGATGATAGGTTTTTAAGCCTACTCAATTGGCAAGCGCACAATCGGACGTCGACGTTAAGTGTAACATAGAACATACCATAAATCGTCACGTGTGTCTTTGCAAAGTCACATTTCAATGATTTCATCAGAATTTAGTAAGCCTACTCCAGTATATTTTGTGAAGAATTTTTTAAACTTTCAGATCGCATCTCAAAACCAGCAGTCGTTCATCGCTGCTATCCAGAGTCACGATGAAGCCTTCTACTGTAATAGTTGTATTGATTTAGGTTCTGCTGCATCGGTTCTCCCCAAACGAATTCAGCAAGGTATAGTCAATATCCTCGTCACACCGGTCTAAGGAATCACTTTAAAATTCAATAAAATTGATGTAGCGCACCGATACACGTTGCAAGTTACAACAACCTCCTGTAATTTGTGTTGGCTAAGTTCTAGTTCATTTTGCGCTCCTGCGAAAAATACCAGAGGCGTTATCCACCCAACGAGAGAAATACATGGAACAACGAGAATGTTCTGTAAATGGCTATGGAATAGCGATAAAGAAAGGACATGGAGCCCATGCCATCTAATGTCAGGCAATCGAATACAAATAGTTAGATAGATCGAGCTCACCTGCCTCTCCTCTAAAGGCCATTAGGCCTAGCCGCCCATATCCTATATCAGCCTAACTTCGTTGTCCTGGTGGACATTTTCTGCACCAACAGTCTGTTGTCATCGGTGATCTTGTAACGCCCGCCCCTCTCGTCACCCTCGGAGTCGCCACTTCCGGATCCTCGAACGATGGGACCGCGTGCTGCTGTGGATGATAGTTCTTAGTGATAGAGGGAGGACAGGAGGAGGTGACTTCCGGGTTCGAATCCCAGCGATGGAAAGGCGGCCAGTTATCTCGGCTGCCTAGCTCCTTATAGGAAATCGGCCCTGGATCTACGTCCACCGCCTTTACCACTGCGGACGCGCCATACCACTCGACCATCGACCTGGGAGAAAAATTGGGTGCTAGACCCAAGGACCTATCTCTTTCGGTCAACCCTGGTAGGCCTATTTTACGACGAAGTGAAAGGTTATCGAGCAAGGGTTGGAATCCACAGCAGATCTTGGTACCGGCGATGCCTCTAATCTTTCTAAGCGTGACACAACCTCCGTCAGTGCTTCCCTAACATTAGACTGTACAACCGAGATTTCCTCTCTTATTTCCTCTCTGACATTTAGTTGTACCGCCAAGGCATCAGCTTTCACAGAAGTAATTGCCTCCTATGTAGACTTAGCATTAGTCTGAATGGACGATTGCATAGACGAATGCATGGAAGTTATAGCTTCCATTACTAGCTCCAAAAATGAAGGAGGCCTAGAAGGTTGGGCAGGAGTGACCGCCCTGGAATCCTCCATAGCGCTATATCAGTTAGGCCTACTGGTATCTCTATCACTAGCAGTGTACGAAGTCAGTAGAATCAGTAATATTTCTTATTATTATCAATCAATTAGATCTTCAATCAACGCCAGTTACATTCAATGCAATCAATATAATACAACTTATGCAATCAGCAAATAGACCGGAGTACTTTAAAATGATATTCCCCGTTTTACCTCTAGAACCACAGGCCAATTTGGTTAATAGCCCAAATTATCTATCACCGATCGCTTTTAATCTAAACGTACCTAAAAATTCTATCTCAGCCCTATCCCTCGTGACGGATAAAATTTCCGTCACGAGGGATAGGGCTGAGATAGAATTCGAAGAATCCGGAGTCGTATGGAGTTCCGGGAAACGCGTCGATGATATTGCGCCAGAAGTGAACCGTTGGGGTCCGTCGCACGTAGACCAATGAAGATAGACACCGAACGAAAATAACCCGTCGAAATATATTTGAGGATTAAGCTTAAATTGACGACCGTAGGCCGCAAACTTTCAAATATCGCATGAAACGCAACAGAATTTGAAGGTGAGAAATAATTCGCTCCTGCGAAACGTAGAACGAAGGGCTGAAGCGACGAATCACCGACAGAAACCCAGCGGTGACGATTCGATGCACGCAGATATGGAAGACCACTCCCTGTGATCAGGCGAAGAGAGACCTGGCCGTATTCTCACAGAAAAGAACCGACGCAGAACCGATATTCAACGCCGCCGATACAATTTCCGCATCGAAATATTTATATTCGACTCCCTGTCGATAATGAATTCGTATCTTCTCGCAACGCACAATAACTCCGGTGTCGAACTCGAACAACTCGTCACTCAAACGCGTCTGCACTCTTCGAGGTCCCGGCGTGATCTGAGCGTTGACAGTGAGCGTTTCTTGTATAGCGTATTCTTGCCGCTGACGCGGGTGACGTCAGAGCACAGGTGCTGACCATCTACGTCATACGCGCCAAGATAGCCGCCAAAAGCAGCCCCACGTGTGCCTTCGTATCTATCTCTGCCGTATCTCTTTCTGTATCTTCCTTGCTCTGTCTCTATCTCAAAAACGCCACCTGACGTCTGAGAGAATCACACAGAAATCGAACCGATCTGTGTTTAAAGAATGGCTGCGACTCGCACAGTGACGGCCTGTCCTTTTCCGTCTGTCCTGCTATCCTTCTGCCTGTGCATCTCCATACCTCTGCCCTCAACTATATCTGTCTGT
This sequence comes from Lumbricus terrestris, assembly GCA_949752735.1. NCBI lineage: Eukaryota > Metazoa > Annelida > Clitellata > Crassiclitellata > Lumbricidae > Lumbricus > Lumbricus terrestris. Next base: position 80,954,814 of record OX457037.1, read on the forward strand.
GACATTCAGTCGACCTCCCCTCCTCTCTTTGGCTACCGCTCCTTTCAATGCACCGATTAAACCGTGCGAAAACACGGCAGTTTCCATGCAGGCAAAAAACGACCTGTGTTTGACGAGCCACCGCCGAGAGCGCGTCTTTCTTCTGTCCGTCGCTTGCACGTCTAAATGAGCCTGTCGCATCTCTCTGCGTGTATCAGCGACTTCTATTTCCATATCTCCGCTTGTATCAGCGACTATGTCTATTGTGACATTGCGTGTCTGCGCGACTATGTCTGTCGTCGCTCCCATCCTCTCTTTACTACAGCTCCTGCCTAAGACCGACCTTGGAATTAATTCCCAACAGACCGGCGCCTCTTTGAAGACGACGGCCGAGGCAGCGACCGAAGTGCGGGAAAAATTGCCGATATTGATCGCTTGCCAACGACGACGCGATCGCCGACCACCCACGTAGCAATCCGCACACCAGACGGCGCTAGCGATTAAAATGCGGCGGAAGTATAAAAATGCAAATGGCTGCCCTCAAATATACCAGCCGCCTAAAACGAAAATGGCGGCGACCGGAAACCATAACCCAAATTATATGCAGGCGTTACAATCTCATTACAATTTTTTAAAATCTAGATCGCCTGAATATGATCGCTTCCTGGACTTTCCCCGGGTCCTCCCTCACTAGCTTGGTGTCGACAATCAGCGTGGGTACTGAACATTTCCGACCTTTCTGACAATGGCCTTCTCAGCGCCTAAATCATAAAAAATATATGCCCACAACCTCTCAAGCGGCTAGAGAAAATTTATTTTCACTGGCCTGCAAAACGGACCACTCGGCGTCGACTTGCCCCGTGGATTGACTACTCAACGGATGAACTATCTGCCCTCTTCTATGAAACAGTCTACTATCATAAGCGGAGACTTAGTCCGAACTTTGGGGGGACGGATGAGCGGCCGAAAACGAAAAAGGGTTTGTGCCGCCTTCCAAAATGTCGAATGCTTTTATTTTCATGATGCAATTTTGGCATTTTAGGCAGTTATTTTAACAAAATTACTCATTTTTCAGTGATTATAGTCCTGGCCTAGGACTTCAAAAGTGCTCTACCCATTGTTGAAATTTGAATTTTCACATTGCAATGGTAGCATTTTAGGCTGTCATTTTAACTAAATTGCTCACCATTTGAGTGCTAATAATTCTTATTTAAGACTTCAAAGTTCCCCTAATTGTATTTTTTTTTAAATTTCTACACTGAGAGATGTGATCTCAACAAAATTTCTCATAATTTCATTGCTGAATGACATGGCGTAAGACTGTGATGAATGTCACCTCGACATTGCTTATAGTTTTTGAATTTCCATATTTCAATTGCAGAAATTAAAGTAGTCATCTTAATAAATTACTCAGTTTCCAATGCCGACAGTCGAGGTTTAATTCTTAAGAGTGTCGCATCCCAATTGCTTGGATTACCACACTGTAATCGTATCTTTTCTAGCTGGCATCTTCACAAAGTTATTAATGATTCCAGTGCTCAGTGACATGGTTAAAGACTTTAGCATAATTATGTCCCCTCGCATTGTTTAAAATAATTTAAATTTGCAAACTGTAATGATAGCATTTTAGGCTGTCATCCTTACAAAATTGATCATTACGTATAAACAGTAGATAACACTGTAGAAATTTATAATGATATTTCTGAAATATTGGGGGAGGATATAAGCACCTCCGTCCCCCCACCACAAACTTTGGAGGGGACCGTCCACCGCTGTCCACCCCTAAGTCTCAGCCCATGCTACTATAATTATCGACGGTATAGGCATAAGCACCAGTTCTGCCATAGAACACTTGTGCTATGATTCGACTCTCACTCCGGCGCTCGGCGTCATGGCCTCAGGCGTCTGAAACCCAGATATCGCCGCCCCCGCGATCTAGTGCACCGTCTCTTATCTTTCGGGTGCAACACCTCCGGAGCGAACGTTACTGTGCATTACGCAGAACTAATAAATTGTCAGAGATGTCATCCTCGTCGGCTATCGATCATATCCGGTCTTAAGTTCTGGTGCGCCATCGGTTGATGCCTTATACAGCGAACACGGGTGTAATAGAAGTCACTAAACTACACATTGTCCCGATCAACAGAAGACCCCCAAAATATATAATTCCGTCAATACTTTCAGAAATTGGCTGCTATTTAAAGAACAACAATGGTAGCCATTACAAACCCATCATTACGCCATTTAGAAATGTTTTGGACAATTTGTCAAGGTTATGAGCGTTTGAGATGCAGGGCCAAAATGGGTAAATTTCCATCATAGGCCTAAAAAAGCAAAAAGAAATAGTAGCCTATAGTCAATACACGAAATTACCCCAAAAAATTGCAAGAAAACTTTTATGATGATACTCTGGTGTCTTTGATCTGGTGAAGAACATAAGCTTACTAAAAATTGCATGAAATCGGACCACGGCAAGTGATCTAATTTTGGAAGGGAAAAGTTGGCCTCCAATATTATTGGGCCAGGTTTGCAATCCGAAAACGACACTGTTAGAATGAAATCATTAAACTATTTGCTAGCATACGTTTGGCTCACCTGGAGACCGAAATCCCAGTTAGCAAGCTAACCTGTTTGCGGTTGCATGGGAAAATACAATGGCGGACAAAATGGCGACCAACTGATAAAATTGTTTTAAACAAACTACTGTATGTGACAGTAACACGATAGTGGCGGCGCCAGACACCTTTTGTAGCCAGGGCAAAGCCACGTCATACAAATAACCAGGACAGAGAGCAAGTCGCATGCTCGGGAGCACGGGCTTACGTAGTCTATAATATGGCGCTACCGTGCTCGACATAAATGCCACAGCTGGGTTTTTGTCACTAGATCTGGGTTTTTTACCTTCGTCTGGGTGTCTGTATTTTAATGGGCAAAATCTGGATTTTTTATATAAGCTACTTGAACATTTGTATTTATTGCGCATGATCGCCGCATGAATATTTTGTGCACCGAGAAAATATACATTGCATTTATAGTTAAATTCAATGTAAATTGGTTGTGCTACATAATTTTTGTTCCACTCATTTTAATTCAAACTCCACAATCAAGATCTTATGTTGCCAATTGACGAATAATTTATAAGCTAGTTACGCAGAAGAAAGGTTTCGCGCAGAAATAAGCCGTTTTGGCATCTTAACATAGGTCAGGTCACTCATCTCCTTGTTAGCCGTATCGACATATCTCACACATGTGGGCCTATTAACTGCACATAGGTCGATCAGGCCATGGGGGGAGACTTAGGGGCGACAGCGGTGGACGGTCCCCTCCAAGGTTTGTGATGGGGGGACGGAGGTGCTTATATCCTCCCCCAATATTTCAGAAATATCATTATAAATTTCTACAGTGTTATCCACTGTTTATCTGTAATGACATTTTTTTAGAATGACTAGCCTACCTAAAATGCAATCATTACAGTTTGAAAATTTAAAATATTTTAAACAATGGGAGTGGACATATAATTATTGAAGTCTTAAGCCATGACATTGTCACGGAGCACTGAAATCATGAATAATTTTGTGATGATGACAGTTAGAAAAGCTGTGATTAGAGTGTGGAAATCCAAACAATTGGGATGCGACACTTAAGAATTAAACCGTGACTATCAGTATTGGAAACTATGTCATTTTATTAAGATGGCAGCTTAAATTCCTACAATTAAAATATGGAAATTCAAAAAATCTAAACAATGTCGAGATGACATTCATTAAAGGCTTAATTTAAGCGATGTCATTCAGCAATGAAATTATGAGAAATTTTGTTGAGATCACATTCTAAGATGTCTCCATTACAGTGTAGAAAATTTAGAAAAACAACGAGGGGAACTTTGAAGTCTTGTATTAAGATTATTAGCACTCAAATGACGAGCAATTTAGTTAAAATGTCAGCCTAAAATGCTACAAGTGCAATTTGGAGATCAAAAAATGTTCGACATCGGGAAACTTTGAAGTTTTAGACCAAGGCTAATAGCTCTGAAATGATTTCCTTAAAATGACAGCATAAAATTGCAGTGTGGAAATTCAAAACATTTTGACATTTGGAGAGGGCATTTTTGAAGTCCTAAACCATGACTATTAGCACTGAAATAATGAGCAATTTTGTTAAAATGACAGCTTAAAATACTACAATTAAAACATTCGACATCTAAGAAGGTGGCACAAAATCTTCCTCCTGCTCGTCGCTTCGCGCCTCGGCGATCGTTTTTCGACCGCTCGTTCGTTCCCCCCCAAAGTTCGGACCAAGTCTCCGCCTATAATGGATCAGGCGTGTTCTAGTTCATGCAGAGCATTAATGATCTAGGTGATTTATCAGTTTGATTGTTGATGTATTGAGAAAATTTGGCCGGAAACTTCGGACAACTTCAAAACTTGGTAAACTTAAGCCACGCGAGATGTGTGTTTACAATACTTGTATGCCCGACCTACCCGCTGAGCATGCGCACATGACATATCGCTTCAGCTTATTGTCGAAATTGATACCCAGTCTGACAACTTTGACAATTTTTTCCCCGAAAATTACAAGTTGCAGCTACATTTGATTCGACTCATTAGACGAACATTTTGTTAACCCTTATCCGAACAAGTGAAATCCGACTTATTTTGAATAAAGTGTCTTAAATCGCTTAAATAAATAGTCTGGGCTTTTCTGGGTTTTTTTCAAAACGAAATCTGGTTTTATTTCTGAAACCTCAGTGGCACACTGTAAATCACCCACCCTACACTAGGCCCAGTAAGTTGGCTGGTCAGATGATCAGATAGAGGAAGCCATAAAATGGACCACTTTTGACATTCAGAAAGCAGATCTTACAAATCTTATAAACAAATCGCAGTGACTTAGCGAAGCATTGCAAATACTATTCCATGTAGCAATTCGACAGCAAAAAGTTCAGCAAATAAAGTAAATGAGTAAGGTATACTGCCGTGCTTAGGAAAAAGGCTGTAACTGACATTTTTTCACAATTTGACTGTTAGTTAAAGAGAATTGATGTCAAACGGAGCGCCGACATTTCCCCTGGACAAAAACCCCCGGACAAACCCCGGACAAAACCTCCGGACAATTTCCTCCTGATTTAGCCTAGGACATTACCCCCCGGAAAATTTCCCCTTTGCTGCGCATAACCTATTTCTGTAGGTATTAGTTGTTCAAACTTACGCTAATTATCCAGTTCGCGGTGCTGTGTCAACTCGTTAGTGTAACACCGGTACACGCTATGCACCTGTCCCTGTCATTCTGGCGTGAACTTACAGCTTCTTAGTGTCGTTCAGTCACTCCGATGTGAAGCTAATACCTGCGTATGTAATGTAGGACAGCATGAGTCGTTGTCATCAGTCCAGTTTCCATTTAGGCAAAAAATCATTTCATCCAACTTCTATTTAAATAACATTTATTTTCATTAACATTTCATTTAAGCAAGAATATTTTCATCAAACCAGCCCCAATTTAAGCCATACTATTTTTGTCAATCCAGCTTCCATTTAAGTAAAAAATATTTTGTATCAATCCGGCTTCTACTTAGTCAAACATCTTATCATCAATCCAACTGGCGTAGTCAGGACCGCCGTTTTATTGTAGTACTACTTACACGCAACAGGTTCTATAAGGTTTTTTGTTCTACCCTGGGGAAATTTTCCGGTTTTTTTTGTCCGGGGGGTTGTCCGGGGGCTTTTGTCCAGAGGAAATGTCCGCGCTTCGTTTGATAAATGAGTGGCAACTGTTTGACCGCGTGATCATCCACTGAGCCATCAAAAGTGGAGTCTAAATCTACGGTCGTGTTGCCGTGAACAAGGTGGACATTTTTTAACACCCGCTGTAACTGAAGTTCATTTCTTTTCACTTTTGTCTGTTCGAAATATTCCATTTTCGGCACAGCATCTCAAACGTTCATTAAAGTCTAATGTGATAAATTCACCAACATTTCTAAGCGGCGTTACTATTTGGTGATAATATTATGGCTACGGTTGTCGCCTGTCAAATTTCAGGAAAATGCCAACGGCCTTGACCGAATGAGGACACTTTTTTGTTGGGGTCTACTTTTCACCGGGACACAGTGTAGATCAACATTTTAATAAATTACCGTGGAAATGCCAAAACCAAGCTGTTGGTTTTAGTTTAATGTTATCTTGCTCGGCAACAATTGAATATCCCGCACAGCCAATCAAGACCTGCAACAAAATGAAACAGTTACAATAACACTAATTATTATAATATTGCTGACAGTAATAAACAAAATTGTCGCGCTCACGATGGCATTAGTGATGATGATGATGCTGATGCTGCTGCTGATGATCAATCAATAAATCGATCACATAAATTTATATAGCGCCCCTTCAAGATCTCTACTCAGAGGCGCTCCCAACCCAGGCCTGGTCAAAGAGAAAGGTCTTGAGAAGACGGTAGAAAGAGCCAGCAGAGTCACGGGGAAGCGAACGGAGAGCCGCAGTGAGGCCATTCCAGATAGCTGGACTCACCACGGAAAATGCTCTTCGCTGCATAGTAGCGGTACGACAAAAAGGGACAAGATAGTCACCGCGGGCAGCTGACCGCAGCGAACGACGGCCCAGAGAAACCGAGACTGGAGTAAAAAGCTCACATAGGTAGGATGGAGCTTGAGACAGAATGCAGCGCCAGGCTATATAGACGAAACTCTATAAGCAATGCGTTGCTGCAGTGGGAGCCAGTGAAGGTCATCCCTCATGAAGGCAGAAACGTGAGCAAACCGGGAAATGCCACCAACCAAGCGTGCAGATCGAAGTACCCTAACCAAGGAGTTCAGACGGACCTGTGGGAGGCCAACATAAAGAGAGGAGCAGTAATCTAAGCGGCTGCAAACAAAGGCATGGACAAGAGTAGAAGATGCAGTGAATGAGAGAGAGCGAGCAACGACGCGCAGCTGTCGAATTTGGTAATAGCAGGCACGTGACAGGGAAGAGATGTGCTTAGAGACGGAAAGTTCTTGGTCCAAGATGACCCCAAGGTCTCGAACAGAGGTAGAGAAGGTTACAAGGGGAAACTCATGCGCGAGAGCAGCCAAGTCAATCTTGGCCAGCTGCTGGCGAGTTCCCAGCCATATGAATTGCGTCTTCAAAGAGTTGAGTCGCAGTCGATTAGACGAAAGCCAAGAAGTAAGGGTGTCAGAAGCCCAGACCATAAGGCGGGCAATTTTGGCAGATGATGATGATGATGATGATGATGATGATGATGGTGGTGGTGGTGGTGATGATGATGATGATGATGATGAAGAAGATGATGATGATGATGCTGATGATGGTGATGATGACGACGACGACGACGATGATGATGGTGGTGGTGATTGTGATGATGATGATTATGATGATGATTATGATGATGATGATGATGAAGGTGATGATGGTGATGATGACATTGTCAGTAACGCAACAACTCTGATGATAACGAGTCAAGACAGGACACACGACGGTGTCCAGCCATTACCGCGCAGGACATTTGCGCGCCGTCATTTGCGCGCCGTCGTTTGCGCGCAACGTCATTTGCGCGCAGGACATTTGCGCGCCGTCATTTGCGCGCAGCGAAAGTGTTTAGACCTACTCTCAAAATAGCACGATCGTTACCGCGTTTGTTTGCGAATTTGTTCAATCCAGCTTCTATTTCATACCTATAAATACCTTCATCCAGCTTCTATTTCTCGCTCGTTATTTTCGTCAATCCAGCTTCTATTTCAGACATAGAAATACCTTCATCCAGCTTCTATTTCTCGCTCGTTATTTTCGTCAATCCAGCTTCTATTTCAGACATAGAAATACCTTCATCCAGCTTCTATTTCTCGCTCGTTATTTTCGTCAATCCAGCTTCTATTTCAGACATAGAAATACTTTCATCCAGCTTCTATTTCTCGCTCGTTATTTTCGTCAATCCAGCTTCTATTTCAGACATAGAATTACCTTCATCCAGCTCTTATATCAAGGCTTTATTTTCGTCATTCGAGCTTCTATTTCACCTGTAAAAAACCATCATCCAGATTCCATTTCTCTTGCGTTTTTTTTTATCAATCCAACCTCCATTCCACCTGTAAAAAAACTTTCATCCAGCTTCCATTTCTCAATGCGTCACAATAGGATTGACGAAAATAAGGCATGAGAAATAAAAGCTGGATGAAGGTATTTATAGGTCTGAAATAGAAGCTGGACTGACGAAAATAAAGCATGAGAAATGGAAGCTGGATGAGAGTATTTTTATATATGAAATAGAAGCTGGACTGACGAAAATAACGAGCGAGAAATAGAAGCATGATATAATAGTAGATATAATAGTACAAGTCTACGCTGCGCGCGCGCAAATGACGGCGCGCAAATGACGGGCATTTTTTGCTGCGCGCAAACGACGGCGCGCAAATGACGACGCGCAAATGACGGCGCGCAAACGTCCTGCGCGGTAAAGACAGGGTGCCCACACGACCTACTTGACTGAGTTCAACCATTTGCTTGACTAACCGACTCCTGACCGACTCGACTGCATGACTTCCCGATTTACCGACTTGACTACCTCTGTCTGACCGTCTGATCTCAACTTGACTGAGACCAAACTGCGGACTGACTGACTCCTCTTGACCGACCGACTCTCTTAGCTTGTTGGCCTATGCGTCCTAATCTGATTGGTCGCTGGTCAATCTGTTGCTAAGGCGACCGGTAGATCTTACCCTCTGCCTTTGCTCGGCCTGTGTAGTCAGTCTGCTCCGTCTTTCCTTCTCTCTCTCTTTCTCTCTCTCTCTCTCTCTTCTTTCCTTCTCTCTCTCTCTCTCTCTCTCTCTCTCTCTCTCTCTCTCTCTCTCTCTCTCTCTCTCTCTCTCTCTCTCTCTCTCTCTCTCTCTCTCTCTCTCTCTCTCTCTCTCTCCTGCTCAACCGCTTTGCTTAGTCATGTCTATCTGCTATGTATCATTCACTCTCTTTTTATCTCACTCTGTATTATCCTATGTGTCAGCACCACCACTACATCCGCCATCTCTTAAAAAACTGATGCTCCTTCATCATACAATTAAAAACACAATTGATCCGGCAATTTGAACAAACAAAACAATAAACACAATGCAAAAATACTAGTCAAACAGTAAATCATGCAAAAAAAACTGGAAAACAGATGAATGCATAACACATATGTAAATATCCGCAATCACTAATCTTTTATCCTCCAAGGACATTACGTTCCTTGTACGTGCATAAGTTTGTCGCTTAGGGATAACTCTCGTCATTAACTCATAAGGGTCCATTGGAATAGCTAGACATACGTCATGTCCCTCCGGATGACCTGTTACCACTGTTAATTACATTGCAAATGCCTTCTAAGGTCCCGCTTAATAACCAAGTGCATTTAATCACATTATGTATACCTTGTCTGTTCTCTGCTAGAGGGAGACTTCAGAGATGAATTAGCATTCCAAGAGACATATGGACATAAATAGCTGTGCATTAGAGATGGGCACAAGAGGTCGTTAGCAGTTAAGCCAATTAACTGGATGCTGACCGTGGCAGCGAGCGTGTGCCGGTGGCTTGGTACCAAAAACCATTAAAGTACAGCTGCTTTATGTTATGAATGTTGGCTGAAAGTCCAGTTACTGCAACTAATGAAAGAAATCCCTAGACTAGACTGGAAAGGAATTAACCCTATGACGCACACATGGGGTCCATTGGAACCCAGAGGTGCAAAATCTTGAATATCTCTATTAATATAAAATATAAAAAATCTGAAATAATTCAAATTCGTCAAAAATTCATCCCTCTACATGTGAAAAAAAGTTTGGAGACTCTAGCACCACTGGTTGAGTGGGAAAAAATTGAGAAAGACACCTAAGGCATATATAGCACACCGGGGTCCAACGGAACCCAGACTTCAGCATTGATAGGTCCATGGTGTATAATTGACAATAGCATTATGGGAACAGGATAAGCCACTCGGACCAAAACCCCTAACATTACCCCACCACTGCCCCGAACCATTACCCCCATTGGGGCATTACACCCCGCCCCGCCATAACCCCCATCCGTCTGTTTGCATCCGACTGTTTACATTTAGGTCCAGTGAATGTATGTATATATGCAAGGTATGTATATATGTATATATGAAAGGTATGTATATATGTAAGTATGTATGTATGTATGTATGTATGTTGTTATGTATGTATGTATGTATGTATGTATGTATGTATGTATGTATGTATGTATGTATGTATGTATGTATGCATGTTTCCATGCATGCATGTGTGAATGCGTGTATTGTATATGCATGTATGCATGTATGTATGCATGTATGTATGAATGTATGTATGAATGTATGTATGTATGAATGTATGTATGAATGTATGTATGAATGTATGTATGAATGCATGTATGAATGTATGTATGTATGAATGTATGTATGTATGTATGAATGTATGTATGTATGAATGTATGTATGTATGAATGTATGTATGTATGTATGAATGTATGTATGTGTGTGTATGTATGTATGAATGTATGTATGTATGTATGAATGTATGTATGTATGAATGTATGTATGTATGTATGTATGAATGTATGTATGTATGAATGTATGTATGAATGTATGTATGAATGTATGTATGTATGAATGTATTTATGTATGAATGTATGTATGCATGAATGTATGTATGTATGAATGTATGTATGTATGAATGTATGTATGTATGAATGTATGTATGTGTGAATGTATGTATGTGTGAATGTATGTATGTGTGAATGTATGTATGCATGAATGTATGTATGTATGAATGTATGTATGTATGAATGTATGTATGAATGTATGTATGTATGAATGTATGTATGTATGAATGTATGTATGTATGAATGTATGTATGTATGAATGTATGTATGTATGAATGTATGTATGTATGAATGTATGTATGTATGTATGAATGTATGTATGTATGAATGTATGTATGAATGTATGTATGAATGTATGTATGTATGTATGTATGTATGAATGTATGTATGAATGTATGTATAAATGTATGTATGTATGTATGTATGTATGTATGTATGTATGTATGTATGTATGAATGTATGTATGTATGTATGTATGTATGTATGTATGTATGTATGTATGTATGTATGTATGTATGTATGTATGTATGTATGTATGTATGTATGTATGTATGTATGTATGTATGTATGTATGTTAGGGTGGTCGTTAGAAATGAAAGTTTGAATTGAGTGTTTTCCAAGGCGCCGTTTGGTTCCATTCTCTCCAGAAACATCACACAAAAAGTTGTAAGAGAAAATATTAATATTTAGGACTAGCACAACGCCATCAAAGTTTTACCCTTATAATAGCAAGTCTTCTAATGCTCAAAAGTAGCTATATGGTTGTAATCAACCAGGAATCTTCAAACCAGGAATTAATTCAACTACCTGTAGTTGGTCCACACTTAAACATAATGATGCTACTGTTATCGTAATCATAATCATCAATTTATATAGCGCCACTTCAAGAGAAATTCATCAAAGGCAAGAAAACCTGTATAACACACCGCATCACATATAACATCTATCATATCTTATGTCTTTACAAATACTATCTGTTTTGCCTTGTTGTCGTGATTGATAATAGTAGCTTATTGCTCTTAGTCTGTTACAGCAAGGGAACAGTTATAGTATACAATCATAGCCATAAATATGAAATTTTTGTGGTTTCATCTGTGTCCTACAACATTAATCTATTCTGCAAAATAGCCAACATTCTTAGTGAGGTCTGATTTCTCATAAATCTTTGTTTTTCTACCGTCATTGTTCATGGGGTTACTTGGTACAAGGAACTGATGCAATATTAAAAGTAGAAACCCATTTTAGATGCGAATTTTTATCTCAGATTTAGGCCAATATGTTTTCAACCCGAGGCATTATTACTCTGACTCACAATTCAAATTGCATTTGCCCAAAGATGGTGTTCATCTGCCACCAAGAGTGTAGCAATGGGTGTTGTCTTGAGGGTTCTATACTTATTCCCTTGGATTGGTTGGTCATCTCATCTGAGATGTGCTGATGGCCACTGTAATTTCAGCTGGATCCATTGCCGAGCATGATGTAGAGATCTTGAGTAGCACATAGTTTTCGTGTTTGACACCATCGCCTTTCATGCAATTTATAATAGGTAGTTAATTTATAATAGCTAATAAAGGCAGTGTAATTTGTGTCCACTCTTGACAGCGCTTTCCGTGTCAATTGTTTGACTCTGTGTTCATTCTTTCAACTCTAAAAGTATACTTTTAATGGGATAAATTCTATATTATGAAATGTGATAATGTGAGTAGGTTTCACCAGGCACTCAGTTATGATGCTCTCTTCAGAAGTTGTTTAAAAGCTGCTCCTTGACTCTTGTGTGGTAATGAGTAATTTCATAGATCTATAAAAATCCAGGCAATCAATTATGATGCTCTCTTTAGAAGTTGTTTGAAAGCTGCTCTTTGACTCCTGTGTGGGAATAAGTCTAAGTAACTTCATAGATCTATAAAATTATGATCACAATAATTTCAACATCTATTTTAATGCATTTCTTTACATCAGCTCTTGATAAATTTGATCTGTGATGCGCTTTGTCATTCTGCTCTGATTGCCACAATAAACTAAAATATCATCAGTATTTTTTCTCTATTTCAACTATTATTGAGGTCCTTGTCCGACGGTCTGTGTTATATCAGAATTTGTGTAAAAGTTAAGCATGTAATAAAGAACCTTTAGTGTAACAAAGGATTCCTGTAAATAGAAATCAGACCTACGAAAAGAACATAGCAATGTGTTGGCTTACTAGGATAGGTTTATGGTCATCGATCTCAGGGACTCACGAGTCAAATACTATTGCGTTGGTCAATTGTTCATAAAAATATATAAGAAACCATTATCATCATTGTACAAGTTAGGCATACTTGTCAGTTGTGCTTGAGTAAAATAATGTAGTCCTTCTGCTAAAACTAGTCACAGGTAAAAAAATATGTGACTAAATTATCCTTATATTCAAAAAGACGATGATATTTCGTAAAATCCAAAACTTCAAACACGTTGTGCTAGTCCAAAATATTTTTCAATCGGCAAAATTTTTGGGCTACAACAGTCTTTTACCAAGACAGTGGCAATAAATGGTGGGTTGGAGAAAGAATGAAACTGAAGTTGAAAATTTGCCATTGCAGATGCGACCACCCTAATGTATGTATATATGCAAGGTATGTATATATGTATGTATGTATGTATGTATGTATGTATGTATGTATGTATGTATGTATGTATGTATGTATGTATGTATGTATGTATGTATGTATGTATGTATGTATGTATGTATGTATGTATGTATGTATGTATGTATGTATGTATGTATGTATGCATGTTTCCATGCATGCATGTGTGAATGCGTGTATTGTATATGCATGTATGTATGAATGCATGTATGCATGTATGCGTGTATGCAAGTAGATAGAAATGTAGCAAGCTGGGCCAAAACACCACAGTCCTGGTTCAAAAATAAGTTGACCCACAGCCCTGGTTCAAAAAATAACTTGATCCATAGCCCCGGTTCAAAAACGCTTGGGGATTTTCGGTAGTTTCGATAGTTTCGATCCCGTCGTGCACAAACCTATAGCTCTGGTTCAAAAATAAGTTGACCCATATAACTGGTTCAAAAACGTTGGCGCCTATGACTCATCATGCCAGGAATTCACGGTAGTTTCGATGATGAGTCATGGGGTGATTACGTCGGCTGGGAAATAACCATCATCACATGACTACTAAGTCTTCATTATCGATCCAAGAATTAAACGAGTCTGGGTACTCTAACCATTTTACGAGTGATTTCGCCCCACGCTTCCTGATAATCTTTTCAATCCTATATATTTCCTGAGTTGTCTTCTGTAGCTCCTGTTCATAAAATGAGCCCTGTATTTCCTCTCCATTACAATCAGTAATCTTATAAGTTAGCGGAACCGTGTATTGAATCTGGGATACTGTAAAAACTTCTTCCGTCCAACTAGGTGTGTATCCCTTTTCAAAAATGTTCTTCTTCTTAGTTATTCTAACCTTATCTCCGATTGAAAACTTTGGCACAATAGGTACTGAAATCTCTTTACCGTATAAATTCATAAATACAGTCTTTTCTTTCGCTTTCATACTAGCCTTAACGGGTGCCATTTTAATGGAAGAATGTCTTGTTTCATTATAATTACTAACCATTTCACCTAATATATCGATATATCTTCTCGTTGAATTAGCTGTAAAGTACTTGAACATTTTCTCTCGCATTGTTCGGTTCCATCTCTCGACGACGCAAGATTTTTCTTCATTTTCAGTAGAGTACAACTCAACCAAATTTTTTACGTCTTTATTATAAAATTCTTTATTCTTGTCAACCCATAATTTAACAGGCTTTCGCCCGCCCCCGAGTATCTTCACGAAGCCACTGGCTGTAGATTTCCCACTCTTATCATTCAATGGCATGATCCAACCGTACTTAGAAAACACATCTATAACGGTTAACAGGTATTTCACACCATCGTTATCTTTAGCGAACGCCTGCATATCGACTAAATCAGCGGCCCATATCTCATCTATCCCATTAACGTACACCTTTCTCTTTCTAAAATGTTTAACCGCGGGTCTATGCAATTCATTAGCCAGTTCATCCGTCCACTTTAGCGTTTTTTCTTCCTCCCCACAACTTTGCCGTTTTTTGAAGGTAAACCCAAACCAAGGCTCGTTTTAGCCGACAAGATGGGTTTAACGAACGCCCTCTCTATACGTTCCCGCAAGCTAGGATTAGGAATGTTATTCAAATCATTAAGCATTACTCTGTCAGCAACATTCCTAGAAGCCGTATCAGCATGTTGATCGTAAGCCAAATCGTGGTGATACGCGGCGATATCTACCCTATCCACAGGTTTGCTCTACTCTTTTGGTTCTCCATCTGGATTCAGTCTCAAATCTAGCCTAGTACCTGGGCCGGTAAACTGATGGCCTGGTAAATGCATCTCGCCGGGGAACTTGGCCCAAGGTAGCTTAATGTTACTAGTAGCTGCATTCAATAAACCAACTACATCTCCGCCTTGCACAACGGTAGACGCCTTTACGAATTGAGTTTTAGTTTTTCCCACATACAACGCAAACGCCTCTAAGCATAGATCTACCATTATTAGCTATGGTGTTCTGTACATCTCTCGTTTCGGTCTCTTTTTTACACTTTACGCAATACATTTCGCTTTTTTTAATATATATATTTTAAAAATGGATATCAAAGATCTGAGTTGGGGCACTGCGCTTTCGAACAGATTTAATAATCCTTTGCTACCCAAAAGTATAAGGGGGCTGATAATCGGGAAATCGGCGTGTGGCAAAACAACGCTTCTTCTTAATCTATTACTAAGGCCGGACTGGTTGGACTATAATAACCTTCAGGTATTCGGCACATCTCTGTTTCAACCGGAATATCGCATTATTAAAAAAGCATTCGAAGACAAATTACCGAAAGAAGCGATCGTTTGGTTATTCGAGCATCGAGAGGAAATCGTGGAACTAAACGCGTCACCGGCCCTCGTTATGGAAGAAATATCAAAAAGCTTAGAAGCCGTGTCTGATATCAATGCCAAGTTTTTTGAAAACGCCGAAGACGTACCGGACCCGAGAGACTTGAGTAGCGAAAAGAAGAATCTGATGATTTTCGACGATTTACAATTGGAAAAACAAAACAAGTGCGAAACATATTATATTCGGGGGAGGCATAGTAATGTGGACTGTTTTTACCTCGCTCAGAATTATTTCAAACTACCGCGAAAAACGATCAGAGAGAATGCAAACTTTATTTGCTTGTTTGCGTAAGACCTGAAAAATTGTAATCATATCTATAACGATCATGTTAATACAGACATGCATATAGATGAATTTAGAAAACTATGCAAAACGGTGTGGAAACAACCGCACGGATTCCTTGTTATCGATCTAACTAGCAAAAATTATGATGGCAAATACCGCTGTGGATTCGATACATTTTATATAATCGAGGATCCACTGTCGTAAAAATTATTGCATAATCAAAATGGAATCATCGCTTCTCAAACAGATAGCCGATAATACGGAAAAGACGGCTCGCAACACGGAACCAAAAACGTCATCTTACATTTTGCTGAGCAAAAACAGCACACGAATCAGAACAAAGTTTAATACACTACTTGAACTAGACAAAAATAAAAAGTATGAAATGGCTCTTGTAAATCTCGAAACGTACTATTCTTTTCCTAATATCGACGCGGCAAACAACAACTTTAGATATTCGCCGGATGGCCAAACACCATGGTTCAACATAGAAGTCCCAGAAGGGTGCTACGAAATAACGAATATAAACGAACACATACAGAGAACCATGAAGGAGAATGGACATTATGACAGTGCAAATGGAGATTACTGCATCACAATAGAACCAAACACAAATACGCTGAGGACTGTGTTAAATATAAAAGCGAACTATATGGTTGACTTTACACCAAAGAATTCGATCAGAACGGTTCTAGGTTTTAATAACTGGCTCTATTCGGGCGGATATAACGAATCGGAGCACTTGGTAAATATAATAAGTATAAGCAATCTAAGAGTGACTAATGACGTCATAGCATCCTCATACTCTAACGGAACATCGGTAAACGTGATATATTCTTTTTTTCCAAACTTAGGTCCGGGTTACAAGATTATCGAAGTGCCACATAATTTAAGTTATCTTCCCATTACGCTATCTACAATTTCAACGATGGAAACGAGACTCACTGACTAACATGGGAAACAGGTAAATCTTAGAGGCGAAGACTTGACGATTCGTTTTCATATCAGAGAAGTTTGAAAGTTTTTTTGTAATTTACTTATAAAATGAATCGTTACACAGGCGTAAAAGTTAATATTTCGGAAGCGCAACGAGACAAAATTCAAAAATCTCTTCAAGCGGGAACCGGTGTGAGTATCAAACTGACGCATGATGATATGGGCGGGGAACATGTGTTAGCTCTGACGCAGGGGCAAATCAATAAAATGACAAAGGCGTACCAAAAAGGAACAGGCGTAGTCATCAAAATGAGTAAAACGCAATTGGAGCACAATAAGAAAGTCGAAGGAGGATTCATAGGCGCTATACTTCCGTTTCTAGCAACCGCGGGTAAATTCCTTCTGTCTAATGCGCTACCTAGTTTAGCGATGGGGGCTTTGAGCGGTCTAGGTTCAGCGGCGACGACGAAGATTGTAGAAAAAATTAGCGGATCGGGCGTAATGTACGTTAAGAAGGGCGATATGGCGTGTAAGATAAGCAGGGCCGGCCTTACCTATAGGCAAAGTAGGCAGTTAAACTCAAAACTTTCGCTAATGGATTTTTTTTTAAATAATTACAATTATGGATTCTTTATACCTGTTCAGGCTGACCTAATTAAATTTCAAGAACTGCATACATTCTAAATCGACAAATAAAAGTCGATTTTTAACGACATTCCGTACTCTGTGCTTTAGGAGACAGGTTAAAATACGCGACGCTCAATTTCGATAGTGAAAATGCTGCAAGAAATGAAATGTATGAAATGGGAGTGAACCTTGCTGAGTATGAAGATGAGATTACAACATTACAGACTGCCTTTATTCAGATTGAAATAAAATAGTCTAATAGGGACGACGATGAAGAAAGGGCAGTAGCTGAGACAGGGCAGACCTAAGGCATAGGCAAAGCAGGCAGTAGCATGGGGCGCCAAGTTCTACAGGGCGCCATTTCCATCAAAGAGGGCGCCATATCCACAAGAGTGTATTTTAATATTTTTTAACTTATACCATTCTCCTCAAAATTGAATATTATCCAGCATTCAGTGTACTAATAAAGAAATTATAATGAATTGGTCAGTTGAGCGTAGGCCCAACAAGGCCGTAGCTAAAGAGATGTTTTTGGGTGTTTGAAAATTTCGCCCAAATGAAATGAAATAAAAATGAAATAATTATGCATTTGCTAGCACATGACAGAGTGTAATCTAATTTTGAGCAGAAAATAGTCGGAAATCGCGGAAAATAGTGTTTTTGGACGTCAGAAATTCGATTACTAACAAAGTCGTCAGAAAATTTCGCCCAAAAAAGTCGCCCGCAGTAGGTACGCACCTCAAAATTCACGGTCAAGATAACATTCCCCGAAATAAAATCCTGGCTACGGCCTTGTAAGCGTATACCGGCTCTGCCGAATTCATCTTTAGATTCTAACGTGGGCTGAACAATTGAGTGGGAAACTAAGGGCGCCAAATGCATGTCTATGCCTTGGGCCCCAAATGTATGCCTTGCCTAGGGCGCCACTTGGGCTAAGGCCGGCCCTGAAGATAAGATCAGCCGGGTCTGGTTTGTACCTGTCCCCTTGGCAAAAAGGCGCCTCGATAACGGCATCTGGGTTGTACATGAAAACAGGGTCGGGTATGCGCCAATGGGTGAAAGACTTTTGCTGGGTCCTAATTCTCCATTTCGAGACATTCCGATACTTGGTATGATATTATAAATTTGTGTTTATAAAATGTCGAGATACGGAATGCCATTACACAAATTTGGAACTAAACCAACTAGACGTGAAGAGGTTAGAACCCAGCCCATTTCAGTCAGTTGGAAGCTGAAGAGCGGCGCCACCCACGCCTCAATAAGACAGCAAGGGGGCCTAAGATGGGAGATTTTCGCGCAAAATGTTATAACGATACAACCAAAGGCGACAATTACGCTAACGCTTGGACTCGGAGTAGAAATGAGTATAGGAGTTTGCCTCATTTCCCTCAGGCAGGCTATTAAGGAACAAAGATGTAGTCTACAAAACGGTGTGGTTTCAGAAGACGTGGTTGATGATATCTATGTCTCTATTCAAAACAACTCCGATTCAGTAGTAACTATAAACGGAGGAGATTCGTTATGTTATGTAAATTATCTGCATTAAGAAAATATATCGCATAATAAAAAAGCGAATGGAATACGAAGGCATCAAACTCTACCCAAAGCTAACACCGTCAGCACCAGAAGGTGAAATACATATCGTCACAGGGTCCGCGCAAACGTATCGGCTCCAAAAGATTGGCGAAATTAAAAGGGAAATCGAGCAAGAACGCGACAAAAGATCCACGTTGAGTAAAAAGTATCATAGAAGTGCAAGCGTAATCGGTGCAGTAGGTTACTTTCTCACGGCGTCCACGATGGCACTCGGAATTTCAGGAATCGGAATTTTAGCCACTATAATTGCAACACCTATTGCTATTGCTATGGAAGGAGCAGCATTAGGCGCGGGGCTACTAAGTATAATCGGCGCCGCAATCAGTAAAAAGCTTGCGCTGAAGGCTGAGAAGCATGAAAAGATCAAAACGCTAGCTAGCGCAAAGCTCAACACGATCAGCGATCATATTTCAAAAGCTCTCATGGATGATAACATTACAGACGAGGAATATTCCCTGATTCTAAGCGAGATTGAAAAATTCAATAGCATGAAAGAAGAAATTAGGAGTAAGATTAAAGTTGCGATAGATAAAATGGACGAGGTGACGAAACAATCGCTCATCGATCGAGGAAGAGAAGAAGTCAGGCAGCACCTTCAATCTAGGTTTGAGAAAAATAACGAAAAAAAGACGACTAACGCGAACATACGTGCAATCATGTAGACCTATGTCGTTATGTCTGAAAATACGTCTAACTTATGTTTTAAAACATGTCAAAAACACGTCTTAAAACATTATATTTTTTTAACTTAAAATGTCGTTTCTAAAAATTACCGACCCCGCGAAAAGAGCTTCTATCGTTAAGGATTTTCTGGAGTCAAAGAAGAATATTCAACAAAACTTTTTATCGGAGAGATTGGGGGATTCGGGGCTTCAACAAGAATTAACCAAGTTGTACAAGCCTATTGTCGATTCACAATCCGCGAGTTCCAAAGAGCAAAATGCCTTACTATCCGCTATCAAAGAAAACTCGGTAGCTACTTCAAACGCCCTACAAGCACTTCCCGCTTCGTTAAAAGGAGTTCCACAACATCCTTCGATAGAAGCGTATAGTGCCGATCCAACTGAGGATATAAGAACTTTGGAATTAGGAGATGTGGCCACCAAGACTTAGTACCTCCATCAATACGCCTCCGATAAAAGAACCGTAGACACGACGTTCGGAATAAAATCCAAAAATGGACAATTCTACATCGGTGACACTCCGATTTTGATTCAAGGAGACGACGTAACGGTTGAAAATAAAACTTATAGAGGAACACCAGGGCTTTGGGAGTTGTTGACGATGAAGCAGCCTAACGCATTGATATACGATGATAATGATAAAGCCTATTACGCTGAGATTCTGCTCGCGACGAATGCTATAGCACAGCCGAAAAATCATAACAAACCAAAAGCATCTTCAGGTGCCAAATATAAAGAAATTATCAAACCGATATGGGAAAAGAGACCGCGTAGTACAGTGGGTAAAGGCGTCGGCGTAATCGTCATATCCGAAGACCCTAATGTATTGGCGGAACAGCTGGAGTTAAGAATTCATAGTTTCAAGGCAGGCAATACCGGGGTAAGAAACGAGATCGTAGCGATGTGCGATGCGTTACTGAGACAAGGAGTGTTGGGTAAGGATGATTATAAAAATATAATGTCGACTTTATAAAAATGCAGATCGTTAACAGAAGGAGATATAGGAAACAATACGTTATCGGGGGATCGGGAATATTCGATACTATTTCAGGATTTTTCAAAAGACTAGTCACGTCGAACGCCGCCAAACAGATAGCATCGACCGCTCTTAGCGCTGGTAAAGATGTGGCGAAAGAAATTGGGGAAAAGGCTATCGATGTTGGGAAACGGCTGCAACCGACGCCGGTAAACGATTAGTGGACAAAGCAGCGGCGAAACTGTTTACTACCCCTAAGAATAAGGAACCAGCTGTTACGCAAAAAACTAGAGACATTTTAGCTCGACTAAGTAGCGTCGGGGTGAATGTGGAGAGTGAGAATATCAATAATCTGATGATGGGTAAATTATGGCTTGAAGAATGCCATATCAATCCGAGATTTAGTGCACACGCTAAACGGCGCGGGAATGAAGGTCGCGTAAAAATAATATTATCGGATAATAAAATGCAATCTGATATTCGAAGACTTACCGAACAACCATTGATCGACGAAGGCATTGAACGCTACGAATGGCATGAGTATGAGCCGATATCGGGAGCGAATCTAAACACCGCCGGGGAGATTAGAATAAACATCGAACTTCAAGATCTACGCAGTCACCCCGCGGAATCTTACCTATTCTTCGAGGGTAAATTGCTGAAGGCGGACAACACCGCAAACGCCAATGTCGATGCCGTAGCCCTTACGAATAATGGACTCATGCATCTGTTCAGCCAAATATCATATTCCTTATCGAACCAAGAAATTGAATCGTTATTTCACCCGGGCCAAGCGACGACGATGCTCGGTTTACTCAACTACCCAAATGATTTTCAACTGGCTCAAGGTTTAAATCAGCTATGGTACAAGGACAGTGCCGCGGATGCCGTTATCGCGGATAATCAAGGTTTCGCCGTTAGACAGTCGTATCTAATTCGTCAACCGACGGATAAAGGCATGTTTAGCTTTATCGCTCCATTGAAACATATTTTTGGATTTTGCGATGATTACGACAAGGTTATTTATGGTTTGAAACAAACGCTAACTCTAGTTCGTAAAGCCGACGACGACGCAATTTTTCGAGATAATGCTGTAGCGGCTGGGAAAGTTAGGGTAGATAAAATCTCGTGGTTTATGCCGCACGTTATGTCATCCGATATGGAAAGAATACGAGTTTAATTGTTGCGCCCATAAACGACGTTCTTTCGCAACTCTGGCAGCTTCATTTTATAGTACATTATTTCTTTAAACAAGAAAGTATTTTTCATTCGTTTAATTGTTGCGCCCATAAACGACGTTCATTTTCTGGCCATCCGATTGAAATTCGAGTAATATCTACGTTCGCAAGAGCAAATATCTCGAGGTAATCAGTGTTAGTTAAGTACACTATGGTATTACCCGTTGCATTAACATTCGCGCCAATTGCGCCTTCACCACCAGCAATTTGCATGTACGATGTTCCATTTTTGTACAGGAAGATGAGACCTATTTTTTTCATTACTATCATGAAATTCCACATACGTCGAAACGGTATAATATCCAGCTTTCCCAGGGGAGAAACGGTTTGGACTGACGAAGCAACAATCGGTATCGAACCTTGTTATATCAAACTTTACTTTTGTGTAAACTACTCCATCTAAATACTGAAGATAGGTGGCGTAAGCACTAAACGCTGAACCAAATGCAGTCGCGTGTACATACGTTTTCGTAGCAGCGCTACTATCGCCGGCGGGTTCGGCTAGACCGGTGATTTGGCCCCCTTTCATATCGATGTTTTTAAACACATTTATTTTCGCAATGGGATCTTCGGTGGTTTTAACGATAATGACTGCGTCTTGTTCATCTACTCGTATACGTAATCCATGGTTCGTTTGGAACAATACAGGATTTTTGTTGTAATTGGTTAAAGTAATCCTATTTCCAGAAGTGCCGAGAATTAAATGAAAACGTTGCCCTTCTCGAATATCAGAACACCCAAGGTTCCGATTCACATTCAGATCAGAAGAAGACGAAAGAAAAAATCACTACTCTTTAAAAGTTTATTAGCATCATCGACGTAATTCTTGGTAGCAGCGTCTTGAAGATTGGAAGGATCTGCTACATTAATCAGCTTTTTAGAACCCAAGTCGATATTTTCGGTCGCCGCGTTCGCTCCATCTCGTCTAAGAAAATTGTTATTTATTTGAGTTAATGTAACGCCTCCCGCTATTACTCTTTGCGTAGATCCAGAATCGGTATGTCCAAATTTATCGACTGGCATTGTTTTTATAATAAGATTATTTATTAGTTAAGGTCGTAAGAATGCCACCGAAAAGTCTCTACCTAATATGTTTGTAGCGATGGACGACAAAACGAATATCTCGAGGTAATCGGTATCGGTTAGAAAAACTATGTTACTACAGGTTGAATTGTAATACGAACCCGCCGTACACCCTCCGCCTGCAATTTGTATGTTCGGCGTTCCATTTTTATACAGGTAGACGGTACCAAAAGCGGTATTACTATTGTTACAAAATTCTATGTTCGTCGTAACGATATAGTAACCGGCTTTACCGGGGGTGTAACGAGTCAGGTTTGAACTGTTAGTACCATCGCTACCGGTTTTGAATCTTACTTGATCGAAAGAAACTCTTGTGTGAGTTCTATCGCTTATGGCTTGTTGCTTAAAAGTGTAAACGCTAAACACCGGCCCAACTGCAGTCATATCAACATATTTTTTAATCGCTGTATCGACGTATTTCTTATTCGTTAAATGATTATCGCTAGTTGGTGAATCATCGTGATTAGTTATCAAATCTATGACTTGTCCCCTACTTAGCGCCTCATCTATCCCCGCTGTTGCAGTATTCGTTGTTGGGAGACCTTTAATAGCGTGACCATCCATATCTAAATTTCCAGTCGCCGGGTTTGAACCATCCAATCGAAGGAAACTGGTATTTACTTGACTAAGAGTAACACCTCCAGCAATTACTCTTTGCGTAGATCCGGCAACAGTGTGTCCGAATTTATCGACAGGCATTTTATATAATGATTTTTTAATGCAGGTCGTTTATAACTTCTTGAAACTTCATTCCATCATTCATCGTCTTCTTTAGCACGTATAAACATAAATGTCCACAAAACACCTCGTTGTCGGGTTGTATTCGTTCGCTATTGTAGTACACGGGCCTCTGTAAATAAATTATCAGTTCCAGTGGGGGAGGAAGGCCGTAGCTATCGAAATATATTTTATCCTTGCCGTTCTTTAAAAAAACGCACCAGTGTGAGCCTCTACCGTTCGAGTCATCTAAGTTCAGTATCCCGCATTCATTCCGTCTAGGTTTCTTAGGCAGCTGCTCGTCTCGTAAGAACAGGCCTCTAAAATTCTTGATATTTAGTTTCTTCGCGGCATCGATCAGCTGTATATTCGAAAGAGGAATATTAGGTAGTGCGACGCCCTCAACGTTTATGTCTTTGTATGCCACAAAACTCATTTTAATATTTCATCTAAATGTTTTATAAAATAATACGCTTTTACTTCTTGCAAAACATATAGCCAGCGCTCTATTTTGTTCGCTTTTTGCATATTTTTAAGTGGGAGCAACGGGCGAATATTCCTCCAATTCATAGCTTTTTGGAGCTCTTCTTCATCTAGCAAGTTGAACGATGATATTGGCAACACATGGTCGAGATGCCAAACTGAACCGTAATTCTCCATAGTCAACCCTTCTTCCAATTGAAATTCAATCCATTTAGTAAAATATTCAAAGTCGATACCGATAATTCCCCACGTAGTTTGAAACCTCGATTTACCTCTTAATGCCTTAATAAGTCTACTCCGCACATAACATTCTTTACATCTACTATATCCTGCATTTATGATACTGTATCTTTTTAGATATTCGTCTCTGTTCTTTTCTTTCTCGCATCGGTCGCAAACTTTTTTATCTTTTGTTTCCCCAGTCTCTAGAGTCGAGTATTTTTGTGTAAGTTCCTTCTGTTTGATTTTTTTACACGTTTTACAACTAGGATAATACCCGCTCTTATTACATTTATCTTTATGAAATTCGTTGAAGCTTTTTTTCATTTTACATTTGGTACACACTTTCGAGACTTCCATTTTATATTATTATTATTATTTAATCTTCAAGTAATTTTCAACGATTAATGCCCGTAAGCTAAAGTATGGATCCCATCTTCCGTTATCACTCGTTTATCATCGTCCGCTGAGAGGGCCACCTTGTTCACCTCTTCAGTGTAAATTTCGTGAAGATGCGAACGAATCACATTCATTTTTCTTGATTGTTCTCTCTTTGTGAATAAGCAGTCTTTGTAATCTTCATGCGTGATTGATTTCTTGACGACATTCTTCTTCACGCCCTTACATTTCTTATGATCCACTCCAGCCATCTTATACGAATACAGCTTCGACCTCAAACCAATAAAATCTTCGATCTGTTTACCAGCCGCTTCGTCCTTGAACATACCAATCACTTTCTTATTTACACCCGTTTCTATACCAGATGGATGATCTTTTGAGTATTCGCTCGTATCGAATCTACTTCGAACATCGTCGGCGATATCGGCATAAAAATTATCGGTCTTAATTTCATAGGCTAGCGAATCCGTATCGGTGAATAACAGTTTAGCTCTATCTCCGTACTTAGTCTTGATGTAATTGTAGTGAAATTGAAACATGAGCGTTTTACTCAAGTCTAAAATACACATACCTAGATATATAGGCTTGTTGTAATATAGCTTAGTTTGTTTCATGTGGATAGCAATTAGGTTTTCATCAAAAATAGTCCGAGTGTCGTAATTTGTTCTCGCTGCTAGTTTTATGGCCTGTTTCTCGCTTGAAACCAGTTTTATATCTACGCGAGACTCTATATTTTCACATGTCTTACCAAACACGCTATTGTTCATCAGCTTGAAAAAGTTTTTCTCGAAATCGTTGGTTGCTTTGGTTCTCAGGTTAGTATTTAGATCGATATATTTTTTCAACCAGGCGCTTTCTTCAAATTTAATTCCACGATGAATTTTAGTAATCTTCAAGCCCAGACTTGCATACTGCTTCAAATTTTCGTAATGAGCTATGTACTTTACTTTATCATTCAGGTTTGGGATGAGTTTAGGAACCGTTGAAGTTTCAGGTGTAATATTCTCAGGAGCAAGAGGATAGTCGTTGTGAAGATCATGCGAATCTCTGTGATATTCCAAGTCCACCTCCAATATACACGGTATTGATCTCCAGTCGTTTAGCTCATCATTGCCCATCCACTCGAACCCGTGAGTTGGTAGATTCTTACACATCGCCCATCCAGACAAAGTGTTAGCATTCAAATAGGTTATGAATGATGAAGGCTTGCTATCATCAAACGCTTGCATGTACTTATTGTTTGCCTGCCCATAACGATGTGAAATTGTGCTAACACCGCCTCTTATCCCATGTTTAACCATTAGTATCATATCATAATCGCTTAATAATTCTAACTCTACTCCAGTCAACTTTAATGAGGCGTCCCATGCAAGACCAGGAGAAGTATAATAGGCCTACCAGGCAGGGTCAAGGTTGTAGTTATTTTTACAGACGTCTCTAAAATTTTCGAATACATCCGCTAATAATAGAACATCCGATAAATTATACAAGTCGTGATAATCTCTTAACGTTTTACAACCAAATTTATCCCATACCGTTCTCGCGTGTTCATAGTCTTCATCGCTGATACCTGAATCGTTTAGTTTTGAATAGAATGCTGACTTTGGTGGTAGTTCTGTTTCATTCAGTTGGTCGATGGAACTATCGTGGTCATAAGGATACACCCCTTTTCTAAGCACTAGATCGAGCTGATTGCCAGAGTAGTACTTGCTTATATTTTAACACTGGTCTTTACTTAGGTTCCTCGATAACGCATCGAGACTCGCTGGCATGAATCTAAAACTATCAATGAAACGTAATTCACGCTTGACCTCTACTTCCTTATTTTCTTCATTTACAAACTTATCGACTACAACTTCTCTGCTAAATGAGATGTACTTTTCTTCGTTGCAGTGAATGCATTTAATGTTTTCATTATCACCACCTCGTAATTTCTTTACGAAAAGATGACTGTCATAACCGGATAAATTGTGTATTATTACTGGGATAAACTTGGGGACTTTGTAGCTTAGATTACATTTTTCATGAGCGGCTCCTCTAAATTTTCCAGTTAAATGACAGTGATCTCTTACTCGTTTTTCATCATCGCGTAGTTCACGTTCGCATATGTGACAAACAGTAGCTGAGTCGTATAGCTCCTTGTCTTTCTTCCCGAATATCATTTTCTTTGGGAATTTAAATCGATTATAAATAACTTTTGTATCCTCTATAAGAGTGTCTATGAATATCTGCGCTACATCGTCGTCTTCGCTCTTCGCTGTGAACGTTACAGGGGCTTGTGAATATGGTCATCATCGAAACATTTTATATAATAACAGAAAGAGCTTGGGACGTGCTTTTGGTATTTGTTGGTGTAGGATATGCTGGGATTGGGTTGACAAGTGTCTATAGGTTTAATAAAACTTTCAAAGTCCGCAAACACTACAAAGGGTACTCTCATTTTTCTGTAATAATTTTTAAAACTCAACATAGTTCCTGATTCTGGAAGTTCAATCTTTTGAGCGCTGTGTTGGGAGCAGTACTCGTTATGTTTGTGTAGTGAATCTTTTCTGCTGAATCCTATTAAGCATCTTTTACAATAGTACATCGAAGTACTGGTGTTTTCTGTTTGTGCCGCCATCAGCCTGTTGAAATTCTTAATCCAACAATAATGTTTCTTTTCTTCATCAGAAATGAGTAATAGATCTACACAAGTATCGTTCTCATGCTTTGATATATATTTATAGTGGGAATAGGTTAACATCTTTCTCATAACCAAAAACATTAATACTAATATTATTATTTTTCTCAAACTTACTTATGACATTAGCATCCGCTGCTACTGGGAATTCGATACCGGACCAATTAAGCTCCTCAGACTGCTTGATTAATTCTTTCGTAATTCTTTCTGGATGGTCGTCAACTGGGTTTAGGGCTCTCGTTACGCACCACTTGAAACATTCTTCGTCTTCGTTCTTCATGTTAATAATTCCCTTTTTATTCGCTAAACAGTTTGGTAGAGGAATGTAAGAACTACCTTTCAGCGGTTTATAAACAACGGTGTTGATATCTAATTTTTGAACAGCTCTGAGTCTCCAGTTACTACCACGCATCTGGAAGGTAGCCATCGACTCAATAATTTTATCTTTCGCGTTATTATAAATTTCGCTTACATCAGTGGAGTCTAGAATCACCTCAGTCTTTGAAACGAATGGAAAATCGTTGGCATCTACTTCTCCAGTCTTCATGTCAACGCGCTCCATTGTGCAGGTAAGAACGAAGTTGGCTTTTGTCTGACGATTTTTTTTAACAAGTCTATCACCTGTGTTTGAATGGTGTCAAGAAAAGATGCGGCATCAATTTCACCGGTCCCCTCTACCGTGTATTGTTTCGTGAAGCCC
Organism: Lumbricus terrestris; assembly: GCA_949752735.1. Lineage (NCBI taxonomy): Eukaryota > Metazoa > Annelida > Clitellata > Crassiclitellata > Lumbricidae > Lumbricus > Lumbricus terrestris. The sequence continues at coordinate 80,983,017 of OX457037.1, forward strand.
TTGATAGCTGAAGCCGTCTCTCTAATTTTATGCGTCTTCATACGAATTTTACTGAATATAGAATTCACTTTGGTTTTCAATGCTTCTAACTTTTCATTCACCTTTTTCTTTGGTTCTTCAGGAATATACCCCTCGATCCACTTTGCGAATGTATTAATCGCTGACTTTGTTTTATCCAATACTAGCTGAATTACCCGGCGTTGCCCGGGACATTTCGGATTTTGTTCAGAGTCACGTCTGACCACGCTCACACGCCCGGGAAATTTCGGTTTTCGTCGTCTGACTCCGCTCCTACGCCGCCCTTGTCACCTAGATATTAATTAACGTCATAACGCGCTATAGGCTAATTTTAAAATCGGCCATGACGTCATTAATGTACTGGTTTCGATCATCAATATATCACCTCAGTCTTTGAAACGAATGGAAAATCGTGTATGTATGGTTTTAATGTCTGTTGATAATGATGGTTGTAGCCTATGCAAATGGCGTCTTGTATAAAACACACGCGTTAGCATTGCGATAGAAAATTAAAAATTTCAAGCTCGAGAAAAGGTAATATTTTTGGATCGCGAATCCCGATAGTGTTGTCATGGGGCGGTTAGAAGTTGTTCTGTAATTATTTGGAAAAATCGGTCGCGTGGATGAGGAGATTTTTTATCAAGCTCACATTACAAACTGTGTTTTATAGTTTTAGATTTCGTACTGTCGTGGCTGGTACGGGTTCGAGTATTGGGAATTCAATGAGGGGAACAGGAGCGTCAAGCAGGGGTGCGTTGCAGGCTTTAATTTTAGCAATCAACTCTGTTTTTAGTAGTCTAGTGTACCCATGCAAGCCGCTCTGTTTGGCGATTTTTCTCAATTCAATAACAGTTTTCTTCGTGTATTCCATTTTATATTGAGGTGGTATTCCTTTAAGCTGTTGTGAGAAAATGTTTTCGCTCATTTTATATACACGAGAAAAACAAATTATTGTGATGTGGAATCGATCGAAACCATGGTTATTTCCCAGCCGACGTAATCACCCCATGACTCATCATCGAAACTACCGTGAATTCCTGGCATGATGAGTCATAGGCGCCAACGTTTTTGAACCAGTTATATGGGTCAACTTATTTTTGAACCAGGGCTATAGGTTTGTGCACGACAGGATCGAAACTATCGAAACTACCGGAAATCCCCAAGCGTTTTTGAACCGGGGCTATGGATCAAGTTATTTTTTGAAACAGGGCTGTGGGTCAACTTATTTTTGAACCAGGGATGTGGTGTTTTGGCCCAGCTTGCTACATTTCTATCTACTTATGCATGTATGCGTGTATGCGTGTATGCGAGTATGCGTGTATGCGTGTATGCGTGTATGCGAGTATGCGTGTATGCGTGTATGCGGGTATGCGCGTATGCGCGTATGCGCGTATGCACGTATGCACGTATGCACGTATGCACGTATGTATGTATGAATGTATGTATGTATGTATGTATGTATGTATGTATGTATGTATGTATGTATGTATGTATGTATGTATGTATGTATGTATGTATGTATGTATGTATGTATGTATGAATGTATCATGCCCAGAGTCCTGGGCATGACGTTAAACTGCATCCATCCTCTGCCACAGGGAACCAACAACGTCCCTGTGCCGGTCCTAAGCCCGGACAAAAGGATGAAGGTTTGCCAGATGGGTGGCGATACGCTGGCAGCAAAAGACCAAGACGATTGTAATCCGCAAAAACCACGACACAAGTGACATAGCAACCCAGATGCCTCAAGGTGTCTTGATGTGGAGCAGACATGCACAGGCCGGTCAGGAGAGACCCGTGGAGAGAGTCGGAGGAGAGAGCATGGGACACATACGGGCATTGACCCAAGTTGTCCTTCATGCCTCTCTCCCAATATTCTCTTCATTTAGACAAGGTGGTCTAGCTGCTCCAAGATGTTAATGGTATGGAACAGACCTGCTGACCGGACCGGTTGAAGCTGGGCAACATGACACGAGACAGACTCAGACAGAGAGTGGCGTCGGACTCCTACGGGCACTGAGCCTAAGGATGTTGATGATGATGATGATGAATGTATGTATGTATGTATGTATGTATGTATGTATGTATGAATGAATGTATGTATGTATGTATGAATGTATGTATGTATGTATGAATGTATGTATGTATGAATGTATGTATGTATGAATGTATGTATGTATGTATGTATGTATGTATGAATGTATGAATGTATGTATGTATGAATGTATGTATGTATAAATGTATGTATGTATGAATGTATGTATGTGTGAATGTATGTATGTTAGAGTGGTCCAAAAAATTGAACATTAAAATATATGAAAAGCATGTTGTTTTTTCTGTACATCTGGTACAGAAAACCCACAGTGTAAAATATTAAAACACTGTGACTCTATCTTCAGGTCACTCACAGCTGTCAAAGTTTTAACATACTAACTACATTGTAAACACTGCAATATAACTGACAGGCCTCCAGTCAACGAGCACTGAGCTTTCCATTTTAGCTGTTAGCAATATTATTTAATTGCCAGCATGAAAAGCAGCTGTAATTAGTGTTTAATTGACTTCCAGGGTCTAATAAAAACTATCTAAGAATGCGGTCAGCATGTCACAGTGTCGGTTCAGAAAGTCGAATTTGACCACGAAGATCACGATGAAGCTTCGCCACCTAGAGTAATGTTTAGTGTCTTCGCTCTTCGTCAGCGAGTCATTGAAGGTACTGATTGTTGCAGCTAATCTCAGTAATCTCTCTGCCACATCATTCACGATTTGGTCTGTAGGCCCATTTAGGAGGAAGATCCAACAACGTCTCCTTGATACAAAGAGATTTCATTAACCTCCGGCTCTCTGTTATTTCCTATCCTTTTCCTCCTTAGGAACCTACCTCTTGCATTCTAGGTTCTTCTTCTTTACTTGTGTCTTGATTATTTCTTTTCTCATTCATTAACTGCTTCTTGGAGAAAAATAAGAACCCAGCAAGGTCATTTCCTAAATACCAGAAAATGACGAATGAAATTAGTAAATGCCGCCTTAGTGATCTTCTCATTTGCAGCGTTGCGTTGGTCATCCAGGAGAGCTGCAGATCCCCTGTTAATAGACTTACAGAGGCACGAACTGTGCAATAGACTGGTCCAAAATTGCATGGTAAAAGAAATTTGTATGTATGAATGTATGTATGTATGAATGTATGTATGTATGAATGTATGTATGTATGAATGTATGTATGAATGTATGTATGTATGAATGTATGTATGAATGTATGTATGAATGTATGTATGAATGTATGTATAAATGTATGTATGAATGTATGTATGAATGTATGTATGAATGTATTTATGAATGTATGAATGTATGTTTGTATGTATGTATGTATGTATGTATGTATGTATGTATGTATGTATGTATGTATGTATGTATGTATGTATGAATGTATGTAGGTATGAATGTATGTATGAATGTATGTATGTATGAATGTATGTATGAATGTATGTATGAATGTATGTATGAATGTATGTATGTATGAATGTATGTATGAATGTATGTATGAATGTATGTATGAATGTATTTATGAATGTATGTTTGTATGTATGTATGTATGTATGTGTGTATGTATGTATGTATGTATGTATGTATGTATGTATGTATGTATGTATGTATGTATGTATGTATGTATGTATGTATGAATGTATGTATGTATGTATGTATGTATGTGTGTATGTATGTATGTATGTATGTATGAATGTATGTATGTATGAATGTATGTATGTATGAATGTATGTATGTATGAATGTATGTATGTATGAATGTATGTATGTATGAATGTATGTATGTATGAATGTATGTATGTATGTATGAATGTATGTATGTATGAATGTATGTATGAATGTATGTATGTATGAATGTATGTATGAATGTATGTATGTATGTATTTATGAATGTATGAATGTATGTATGTATGTATGAATGTATGTATGTATGAACGTGTGAATGTGTGTATGTATGTATGTATGTATGTATGAATGTATGAATGTATGTATGTATGTATGTATGTATGTATGTATGTATGTATGTATGTATGTATGTATGTATGTATGTATGTATGTTTGTATGTATGTATGTATGTATGAATGTATGAATGTATGAATGTATGTATGTGTGTATGTATGTATGTATGTATGTTTGTATGTATGTATGTATGTATGTATGTATGAATGTATGTATGTATGTATGTATGCATGTATGTATGTATGTATGTATGTATGTATATTTGCAAGTATGTATGCATGTAAGCCTATGTATGTATGTATGTATGTATGTATGTCTGTATGTCTGTATGTATGTATTTATGTATGTATGTATGTATGTATGTATGTATGTATGTATGTATGTATGTATGTATGTATGTATGTATGTATGTATGTATGTATGTATGTACATGTATATTTGCATGTAGGCCTTTGTATGTATGTCTGTATGTCTGTATGTATGTATGTATATATGTATGTATGTCTGTCTGTATGTATGTATGTATGTATGTATGTATGTATGCATATTTGTATGCATGTATGTATATGAAGGAGCGCTATATAAATATCCGACTGAATGAATGAATGAATGAATATTTGAATGTGTATGCATGCATGAATATATGTACTGAATATATGTGTATGTATTCATGCATGCATATGTGTATTTATGCTTGTATATATATATATATTTATATATATATATTTAGGTGGGCTTTGTATGCTTGGATGTATGTATGTATATGCATGTATGACATTGTGTGTACATAATACATACATACAAACATGAATACATGAATACCTGGATACAGACATACATGCATACTTACATGTTACATGTTTTACTTAGTATTTCTTTAGTGTTTACTTTTATTTTAATTAAGCATAAACTTGATTAATTAAGAAGTAAAGCAGAGTTGTCTGTCTTCGTCATGAGCCGTAGCCGTCCTATATCTCCGACATTTATGAGGCGCCCGAGCGACAATGAAGATAGAATGTCACGTGTCTCTGATAGGTCACGAGTCAATTCGGTCCTTGAGTTGATGATGGACCGGATGGATAAAAAATTCTTCGAAATGAAATCAATCACAAGTAGGTGCACTCAAAGGAAAGCTTGAATCACAAGTAAGTAAGTGCCCTTCAGGGAGAAGTGAGGTCACGAGTAGGAGCCCTTCAAGGAAGGATTGAATCTCAAGTAGGCGCACTTCATGGAGAAGTGAGATCACAAGTAGGGGAAATTATGTGTCGCCTCGACAGACTTGAAACTTCCCTACACTGCAACTCGCGGTAGAGTCCAACACGAACCCTGACTACAGTAGGACTGTAGTTACGACTAATACAGTCGTCGTGCATTCACACTCGAGCCATATCCTGGTACCCTGGTTTGCGGACACAAGCGGACTCAGACGGAGTCAACGTTTAGCCACTCAGCCTCGCGTTAATTATCATGAATGTCACGAAAATGCGCTAGAGTAATTTTCACCGGAAGGAGGTTGGCGTGGTGCCTAGGAGAGGATTGAGGACGACCTTGAGTCAGTGATGTTGGTGACTGAAGGGCACGCACGACATTTCAAGAATGTCTAGTTTTAACCGAATTCATTCGGGTAAGATAGTTAATTTTGGTATACATTTATGGTTTTTCAGTAACTGAGCTTTAATGCTAGTAGCGTATTGAGGTAGCGCTGGATTTTATGACTGTGTTGAATTGAAGCGCTGAAACGTGCGAATATTGCGGTTGTGTTTGAAGGGGCGTATCTCGTTACATTTCATTTGGCGCTATATTTTATAGCTATGTGAATTGATGCCTTGTAGGGTGCGAATATTTCTGTGGTGGTTGTAGGGGGCATACCCCGTCTTCACATTTCATTTGACTTTATACATTATTGTTAGGGTGAATGGAAGCTTTGAATTGTGCTGATATTGCCATGATTGTTGCAGGGGGCGTACCATGTGTTTGGTGAATATTTCTTACAGTATTTTGTGTTGAAACATTTTATCTAGTTCTCGGGGTGGACGCTGTTCTACAGTGACATTCTCGGGGTGGACGCTGTTCTACAGTGACATTCTCGGGGTGGACGCTGTTCTACAGTGACATTCTGGGGTAGACGCTGTTCTACAGTGACATTCTCGGGTAGGCGCTGTTCTACAGTGACATTCTCAGAGTGGAGGCACAAGAGATGAAGATGCCACCTCGTAGTATTCTTTTACCAGAGAAAGAGGCGTGAAACCTATCCTGGAGCTCTCTTCAAAGAGTGGAAGTGTCATTTGGTCAGTGGGTCTGTTCTACAGAGACAGTGGGTTTCTACGAATGTTGTTTACCTAACTTTACTTTGGAAGATGACATAAATCTCAGGAGAGATGGTCAAGAGTTTGGGTGTTTAATCAATAACTTTGTTCGTTTGATTTTCATGAAATCTGTGAGTGACCAGAACAGTGCTGTTTTTGTTTCGATATGAAGACATTGATACCTGATGTAATTCTTTTATTTTTCGTGCAAGACGTTGCTGTTATTTATGAGTAAAAACTGGAAAATCAACATATCTGGCTTTGTCAATGATTCAGGCAACTAGTGAATTTCTGGTATTATAATGTTTCTTAAAGTGCAGGGCATCACTTCTAAAAAATAATTCAGATAGCAGACACTATAACAATTAGAGTTATTTTGTGATCAGTGGTGGCAGCGGTAATTTGTGACAATGAATATGATAATAGTGGAAACCGGTCCCATGAGGAGGAACGAATTTTGGACCCGGTGGTTGAATATGGCCTAACTCCTGGGATGGACCCTAGGGCTCTACGGCGAGGCAATTCACCCTCGAGGCCGGAAGTACAAGTTACTTCCGGACTTAAAAAGGGGTTCGCGACAATTGGTCCCAGAAGTGTAGGGCATAGGTTAGGGTCTAACCCATCCATAGGAGTAGGCACTGATAGGATTGAGCTGGACGATAGCGTGGCTGCAGAAGCCGCTTACCAGATCGATCATGATAATGTTCAATTAGAGATAGATGAGGAAATGACAGAGAATGTTGTAGATACTTTGTATGAAAGTATTAAGTCAGTCAGTCGACATGAAAGTCGCAACTTGGAATTTTCAAATTTGAGGGTTGATAAAGAGAAGTTAGGCAACCCGACCCACAATGTTAACCCATGGGAGGGGGATGGCCTGCTTAACCGTGGCACTGGCACCCGACCGCCCACGACGTCTGCTACGCTTGGTCCTGCTACGCGTCCATCCAGAACGTCGCCTGTCATGCGTTCACTGTCGGAACCACGAGCGTCTCATCGTGTGGCTGATCAATACCAACACGTCGAAGGCGATCAGCGGAATATGGCTTATGCGAAAGCCATGCGAGGTCGATACGAGGCTATGACAGGTCTTACGACGACGGGACCTGGCACACCGATCCCCGTCTTCGCTACCAATGGTCGCTCCTTCCCTCCCGCTTCGAGTAGATTCTTGGATCTACCCCAAACACGTGCACTTCCGCTTCTCTCTGCGTACGATCCTGTCTTAACCTACGACCAGGCCATGGCGTCTACGGTCCAGTGGATGCCCGTCGCAGTTTCTACGCCTGGAGTGCTGAAGGAATTGCCGGAGGTTACACCGACGATTGGAGGAGAAACAAATACGCCATGCAACGAGACGACGGTCTCGGTGCGCATATTTATGGCCACGATCGTAACGCTGCGCATGCCATGCATCGGAATCTACCGCCGCCGATCTTAACGACGAGTATCGTCGCGACTTCTACAGTAGGTCGAAACCGGTCGAGCTGAAACCTGAGGAGATATGGTCATCCTGGAAGGTGCACGAAAAGCTATGGTTCGTGCCAACGACTTCGGTGGCTACGCAGACGGAAAGCCACGTGACTGTATCAACGCAAGCAGACGTGGGAATGGACGAAGCCGTTGCTGAGTGCGAAAGTCGTTGTCGAACAGACGATTTCATCGACGAACCGGTCGAAACCCAAGCAAATGGATTAAACCTGGAAGCTACAACGGAAAGACAGAGGTGAAAGCGTTTCTACAAAGATTCAACATTTGCGCAACGAACAACGGATGGAATGACGTGGAACGACTGAATCATCTGCAGGAGGCGGTTGACCAACTGTTGTGAAAGACAAGCACACAGACCATCGAGACGTGGTCGGATCTGGAGCAACGACTACGAGATAGATACGGAAGTGCTAACCAAGCTGCCTTTATCAAACGCAGCTGAGTGCAAGACGACAACGAGATGGAGAAGAACTTAGCTCGCTGGCTCAAGACATTCGTCGGCTGATGACCCTCACGTACCCTGGGCCCGTGTCAGCCCATAGTGATTCAATTACCATACGCGCGTTCGCTGACGCTTTGGCCGTCAACAGAATCGCACGAAAGCTACGTGAGAATGAACTTGTCTCGTTAGACAAAGCGTATCAATTAGCCATGAGACTGGACGGTATTCGAAAGGCGGAGTTGGATAACGATGGATCTATCGAACGACGGCATGGACAAATTAAGATGGACTCTGTGCTACGACCGATACAGAAACAGCTAGAACGCCACAGCGAGTTCTTCACGAAACTGGTCGCACCTTCTGCCCATCCTACGCCAGCGCCCGCGACTTATTTCGGTAACTGCGGAGATCGTGCAACAACTGGTCTGGACCGAGAACTGATTGTCATTGGACCGGAAATGGCGTTCAACCCCCCTCGTCGCTGCTACGATTGCCAGACTCCGGACCATATCGCTCGAAATTGCCCGCAGCGCCATCAAGTTAACGAAGAACCGCGGGAGACGACAGGTCCTACGAATGAAGCGTACACCAACTATGTTCCAGGAAACGACCACGCCTACCTGCAAGTGCACCTACGGGGAAAACATTACCTAGCGCTGATCGACACCGGGAGCAACATGTCTCTGGCTCCGGAATCTATGGTACGTCCGAGAGACATGACCAAGTCGAAACAGAGATTGACAGCTGCAAATGGTAGCGAGATTCAAGTACTGGGTGAGACTACGCTGCAGTGTCAGATCGAGGATCTTTAGTTTAAGGTTCCCTGTTTGGTTACCGCACAGGTAAGCGAACTGATCTTCGGGTTGGATTGGGCGAAAGCACAAGAAGCGGTGTGGACATGTAAAACCGGACAAATAACCATTCAAGGTCGGGAATTGACACTCTGCCACCGACCGGGAGGAAATAAATGTCGAAAGACTGCGTCGGCAAGTGAGGTCGGCATTCCGGCTCGATGCGAAATGGATATAGAAGCATACGCTATCCTACCGACTTTGAAACCGTCGATCCAACAATGGGCCACACCACAAGTTCTAGCATCAGGCCTACTGGTGGCAGGAACCCTGTTGCCCGAGCGCGCTTTGGAGCTAACCGTGAGAATGATGAATCCGACCAACTGTGACGTCCGACTGCAAAGGGGAGTACAGTGCTCGTTAGAGGAAGTGACCATAATCGATTCTAAACAAGCGTCAAATAATACTGCTGAATGTGCCGCCATAACCGAGGTATCCGGCTTATCTAAACAGGAGGAAGCAGAAATCGTCCTGGCTCCGCTCTGGACTGCCATTGCCGATAATGTTCCTTATGTTGCGATGGATAAATAGCGAAGCCTGTTACTAGGCAACCGGGATGCTTTCTCCTTGAACGGAGGTGACTTGGGCTTTACCGACATCCTGCAGCATGAAGTCGACACCGAGAACGAGCTACCGTTGAGCCAGTCACTTCGGAGACAGTTCTTGTCACTCCTGCCTCTCATCGATGAACAAGTACAACTTATGCTCCAACATGGATTGATTGAACCTTCATCATCCGCCTGGGCCAGCAACGTCGTCATGGTTCAGAAAAAGAACGATACCCGAGATCTGCGTGGATTATCGAGCAGTCAACAACAAGACTCGCAAAGATGCCTCCCCTCTGCCGCTGATAAGTGAAAGCCTGCATTCGCTAACCGGCACTAAATGCTTTAGCACATTCGATTTATGCGTCGGATACCACCAACTTGCTGTACACCCCGGAGACCGCCACAAGACGGCGTTCAGCACCCGGCGGGGGAGTTTTCACTTTCGAGTCCTGCCTTTCGGAATGTGTAACTCACTTGCATCTTTTGCCCGTATGATGAATCTCGTGATGGCCGGCCTAAATTTTGAAGTATGCCTTATCTACTTGGATGACATCATTGTCTACGCCAACGATCTAGATACGCACCTGAGTAGATTAGAGCAATTGCTGCTTCGTCTCCGGTCGGTTAACATGAAACTGAAACCGACCAAATGTCATCTCTTGAGACAAAAGGTACTTTTCCTCGGTCGCGTTGTCAGTGATCAAGGAATTGCGACCGATCCGGTAAAGATTATGATAGTGAGTGAATGGCCCACACCGCGCAAAGTTAAAGATGTACGTGCTTTCGTTGGACTGAGTTTCTACTATCGCAAATTTGTTCCGGAGTTCGCCAGGATCGCTCGACCCCTACATGGGCTGACAAAGAAAGGAACACAGTTTTGCTGGCGCAAGCATGCGAAGAGCGTTTGGACAATTGAAACAATGCCTCACTCAAGCACCTATTCTAGCTCTACCGAGAGACACTGGACTGTACATACTAGATACCGATGCATCCGGTGAGTCTATCGGGGCTCGGCTGTCGCAAGTACACGATGAACAAAAGAGTTATTTGCTTCCGGAGCCGTGTATGTTCTATCGCCGAGCAAAACTACGACGTGACACGAAGAGAAATGTTGGCCATCGTATACTTCCTCAAATCCTACCGGCAGTATCTACTGGGCCGCAAGTTTCTTCTTCGGACAGACCACTCTGCCTTGCAATGGTTACGACGTACTCCTCTGCCCATTGGACAGCAAGCTCGGTGGTTGACTATCATCGAAGAATTCGAGTTCGTAATCGGTCATCGCGCCGGTACCGCTCATCAGAACGCTGACGCTATGTCGAGAAGACCGAACTGCGTCAACACCGTTATCGAAACGACTGAAGGTCCCAGCACTATATGTATGTATGTGCACTTGTTATAGCGCCCCTTCAAGCTCTCTTTCTACTCAGAGGCGCTCCCGACTCCAGAGCGGACATTGCATCGGAGTTTCACGCCGAAGCGCTGAGCAATTGCGAGTGAAGGACTTGCCCAAGGTCCCTACGCGGGGACGTGAGTTGGATTCGAACCTCGAACCTTCCGGCTTCAAGGCAACGACGCCACCACTACACCACCGCTGCCCCACACTGTAATGCTCCACACTGGACTAGATTGGGACAAACTGGTGGTGGCAGAGGCACAGAAGAAAGGATGGATTATGCAGCGGAAACTAGGATCGACTGAGACGCCGCTACATAAAGAAGTTAGAGGGTTAAGCTCTACGGTCAAAACCCTAGTTTCGCAGTGGCCACAACTATTGATCGTAGATGGACTGTTGAACAGAGGATGGCTAGGCAGCCAAGAAGAACCGGTTCCTCGCCATCAACTTCAAGGCAACGACGCCACCACTACACCACCGCTGCCCCACACTGTAATGCTCCACACTGGACTAGATTGGGACAAACTGGTGGTGGCAGAGGCACAGAAGAAAGGATGGATTATGCAGCGGAAACTAGGATCGACTGAGACGCCGCTACATAAAGAAGTTAGAGGGTTAAGCTCTACGGTCAAAACCCTAGTTTCGCAGTGGCCACAACTATTGATCGTAGATGGACTGTTGAACAGAGGATGGCTAGGCAGCCAAGAAGAACCGGTTCCTCGCCATCAACTCATTACGCCTGTAGAATATCGACGAGAACTCATCCATCTTGTAAACAGAACGTCGCGTGCTTCTGTGTTAGTTGGACTTGTCCGGGCAAGAAAGGTTGGTTGCGCAAAACCTTTAGAACTGAATATTGAGAGATTCTGAGGTTTTGGGCGTGACCAGCCATTACAGACTGAATGTGCGCCACTTTGGGAGCAGAAGTTTCACTTCTTTTGTGGTTTTGGTCTTAGGGTCATGAAAACTGCTGCAAGTGCGCCACCTTGAGAACAGAAGGTTACGTGTTTCTCTGGATTTTTATTTAGCTGCGCAAACAATTATGAAGAAAATGGCGAATACTTGCCATGTTTTTGATTAATTTAAATATAAAAATCGATGATTCATATTCATTCGGACATTTATATAGCGCTCCTTCAAGAAAAACTACTCAGAAGCGCTCCCAACTCCAGCGCGCACAAAAAGAACAGTTTTAAGTTTAGTAAGGAAGGATCCTGGTAGAGTCCCAGGGTGTAGGCGTAGCTCAAAAGGAAGGCCATTCCAGACCACTGGTCCAACCACAGAAAAGGCTCGATCCTTCATGGTAGTAGTACGAGCAAAAGGAACTAAGAGGACTCCCCTATCAGCAGAGCGTAGCTGACGACGTCCTTGGATACCCAATGTAGAGCTGCATAGCTCATGGAGGTAAGTTGGGGTAAGGCCCTGACAACATCGCCATACCAATGCAGCTACTCTGAACTCGATACGCTGGCGAATAGGGAGCCAGTGAAGTACCTCAAGCATGTAGTTTGAGACATGATCATATTTAGAGATTTTCCCAATTAGGCGTGCAGCAGAGCGCAACACCCGGTCAAGACAAGTCAATCTGCTGGATGGGAGGCCAATGTAGAGCGAAGAGCAATAGTCGATGCCAGATGTAACGAAAGAATGCACTAAAGTAAGAGTAGCAGCAGACGTAAGAGAACGGATGACAGTGCGAAGCTGGCGCAGCTGATAATAGCAGTCTCGAGCAAGACGGTGAAGTTGAGGAGCAAAAGTTAGTTCTTGGTCAAGTTGGACACCGAGGTCATGAACCGTGGTTGCAAAGACAAAGCCAGGAAACTCAGATGCAAGAGAAAATAGATCAAGCTTGGCAAGCTGCTGCCGTGTGCCCAACCAAATAAATTTTGTCTTAGATGGGTTCAAGCGTAGTCTATTGGATGACATCCATGCCTCTAGAGCATCCAAAGTCCCGCTCATTATCCGAACCGCTTTGACAGCATTAGAAGGGAGGCAATGGGTGTCAGCCTGGACGTCGTCAGCATACTGCTGACTCAAAACCGAATGAGCTGTTAGTAGAGTGGCAAGACCTGAGGTGTAAATAATATAAAGTATGGGACCAAGGACTGAACCCTGGGGTAGACCATATTGTGCAGGCACCCATGAGGACATAGAAGAGCCATGGACCACACAGAGAGAACGCTCCTGAAGAAAAGAATCTATCCATTTGTAAAATGCACCAGACAAACCAAAAGAAACACTCAGCCGCTCTAACAAAATCTCGTGGTCGACAGTGTCAAAAGCGGCGCTGACGTCAAAAAGGGCCAGCAGGGTCAGCTGAGCTCTGTCGATCGCTCCGTAGATGTCTGAGAGGAGTCGGAGCAGAAGCGTTTCAGTTGAGTGGAATCTTCTGAAACCAGACTGATTCTGAGGCAGCAGATTATTCCCTTCTAGGTAAGCGACGAGTTGCATGGCGACGACCTTTTCGATAAGCTTCGAGAGGAACGTAACATTCGCTATCGGCCTATAGTTCCCGGGATTAGTCGGATCCAATCCACCACTTTTCAGAGCAGGGATCAGGATTGACCTCTTCTGCGTTGATGGTAGAATGTCTTCCTGTAGAGATCGATTGCAGTGTTGTGAGGAGAGGAAGTAAAATGTCGATGAATTCGTGAAGTAGGAAGGTCGGTATGGGATCTAGTTCACAGGACTTTGGTGGTGAAGAGAGAATAATGCGTCGAAGTTCGGTACTTGTAACTGAATTCAATGCAGAGAGGTGACAGTCAGAGGGAGGAAATTCAGGTGGCAGAGAGTCAGCAGTTGCCTGTCGAATGTCACGAATCTTATAAGGCTGAAAGTTTGTCCCCTTTTGTTTGTATGGATGTGTGAAGAAGAAAGCTCCGAAACGGTTGAGCTTCCGTTGACTAAAAATATTGTAAATCACTCTGACCAAAGTTTGTTGGTCAACGCGACTATTTTCGGATCTCAATTCACTTTAAATCTCGAGGTATGGATCTTTTAAATTCTTTGAAATTAGGACCTGCAGATTTAAGAAGCCATTCACTGTTGCAAAGTGAACTATCACGTTTCCATTGCAGACGACATGACGTCATATCTTGACGTCATTCTCGTCGCTCGCAGATCAATTACCTGAGTTATTAGAGGCTCGCTCAGTGCAGAAACCACAGGGAAAAGAGAATGCGGCTGCGGTGTGAATGTTTGTACAACTACAGTTTCGCAATTACTGACCAGACCCACCAAGCGGAGGGGTTGGTGAATCCTTACCGCGGGACCTGCGCGAGGGCGAAAAGCAGAAATTTCGGTATTGTCAAACATTCACGAAGTTTCGAAGCTTTACACCTTGACCTTGCAGCAAAAGATAGAGTGCGACCAGGGCCATCACGCCCGCAGTCAGCACACACACCCAGCCCCGCAGGAGCGTGTCGGATGGTTGTGGGGGTTAACCAATATGCGACAGGTTGAACCAAAATTTTCGGTCCATACCTGTTACCGCAGGAGTGGGGTCAAGGTGGGCCGGGTCTGGATACGGGAGGGCATAGCGGTGGGATGGGGCGAAAACCTAAATTACTGGTCAACACCGGGAACCTCTGAGTGGTGGGTTGGATGAAGGCTGGTTGCGGGTAGAGTATGAGTATGAGGGAGAGGCGAAGAGTCTATGTGGGTGTGAGAGGAGCGAGAGATAGGGTGGGGTCGGGTGTATGGTTAGAGCGGGGTGGGATGGGAGACCATTGGAGAGGGCGAAAACCCGAAATTTAGCGCGGTCAACGCCTGATACCCCAGAGGCGTAAAGCTAAAATTTCCCGGGCAACGCTGGGCACCACAGCCGGCTTATATATATTTTCGATTAAAATGGTGAAGATTTGCTACATTTTTCTGTAATTTGAAGATAGAAATGGCTGATTTACGGGTATTTTCGAATGAAATTCCAAATAGCGGTTATATTTTTGGGTAACTTAAATATAGAAGTGGCTGATTTAGCGTATTTTCGAATAAAATGATGAATAATGACTATATTTTTGGGTGATTTTAAACTAGAGCTGGCCGATTTATGGGTATTTTCGATTAAGATGATGAATAATGGCCAGTCGTTAGAGTTTCATGCTCCCTGATTGGTCAGCACATAGGGGTATAATGCAAAGTTGTGCACGGGATGATGTAGACTCTGTGGAGAGATGGAATGGACTGAAGGAGAGTGGGATAGAGATATGACACAGATTTGTCCTTTGTTCAATATAATTGTTTTTATTGTGGGTCCGGCTTCGCCAGTGTGGCCGAAGTCTTTTGAAAGTCTCATAGACGTAGCCACCGGAACTCGTAGACGTAGCCACCGGAAGTCGAACGGTCACCACCGGAAGTCGTAGACGTAACCACCGGAACTCGAAGATAGCCACCGGAACTCGTAGACGTAGCCACCGGAAGTCGAACGGTCACCACCGGAAGTCGTAGACGTAACCACCGGAACTCGAAGACGTAGCCACCGGAAGTCGAACGGTCACCACCGGAAGTCGTAGACGTAACCACCGGAAGTCGAAGATAGCCACCGGAACTCGTAGACGTAGCCACCGGAAGTCGAACGGTCACCACCGGAAGTCTTAGACGTAACCACCGGAACTCGAAGACGTAGCCACCGGAAGTCGAACGGTCACCACCGGAAGTCGTAGACGTAACCACCAGAACTCGAAGACGTAGCCACCGGAAGTCGAACGGTCACCACCGGAAGTCGTAGACGTAACCACCGGAAGTCGAAGATAGCTACCGGAACTCGTAGACGTAGCCACCGGAAGTCGAACGGTCACCACCGGAAGTCGTAGACGTAACCACCGGAAGTCGAAGATAGCTACCGGAACTCGTAGACGTAGCCACCCGAAGTCGTAGTAGCTGAAGCGTCGAAGACGTGTAGATAGGCCTACCATAGGCGCCGATCGCTCGTAGACGTACAGACACAACTGATCATCCATTCTTTTCACGTCTATGTGACTGTAGACGGCCACGTAAAAAGAGATGTCCAAGAGTTGGACCGCGTAGGCGGACAGTTTCCAACGCAATCGCCAAGCGGCGCCACGAGCAGCGGCAGTCGCAAAGGCAGTTTTGTGACAGATAGGCCGTGGGATGGAAGGAGGGAGGGAAAGAGGGTGGAATACATGAGAGGTAGAGAGCGAGGGGTTGACGAATGAAAGATTGGATGGAGAAACGGCGAGAAGTGGAAGTCTGTACAGCTCCCAGCATGCCCCACGGTGCTTTCAATTATTCAGTTCGGATCGGGGTGGTGGTTTGCTCTGCTGCTTAGCGTTCACTAACTGCTCTAATTAACATATTCTAATTATTACTCATTCATATTATATATAATATAACATCGCTGCTACAGGAGTTCGTGGATGTCCTTCTTCCACTCCTCACCGTCCTCTGCAATCGCTCCATCCTTGAAGGCATCTTGCCGCCGTCTCAAAAACGATCCATCCTGGTTCCTGTTCTCAAGTGTGAAGGACTCGATTCAGACAATCCAGTCAACTTCCGTCCAATTGCTAATGTTTCATTTATCTCGAAGCTTATCGAGAAAATAGTCGCTCTCCAGCTGACATCATACCTTGAGACTCACAACCTGCTTCCGGAAATCCAGTCTGGCTTCCGAAAAGGTCATTCAACTGAGACATTACTTCTTCGACTCCTTTCTGATGTCTACGGAGCCATCGATCGTTCTCAGCTGACTCTCTTAGCCCTTTTTGACGTTAGTGCAGCGTTTGACACTGTGGACCATGACATTTTACTTGAACGACTGCATATATCTTTTGGTCTCTCTGGTACTCTGCTCCTCTGGCTGAGATCCTTTCTTAGTGATCGTTCCTTTTCTGTGGTCCATGGCCCCTCTAGGTCCCTCTGGGTCCCCGCTCCTTACGGTCTTCCACAGGGCTCTGTCTTGGGCCCCCTTCTCTTCATAATCTATACCTCAGATCTTGCCTCTCTTCTTGCCTCCCATGCTATGCAAGCCCATCTGTATGCTGATGATGTGCAAGCCTACCAGCACTGTCGTGCCTCTGACTCTGTTGCAACTGTCCGGTCTATGTACTTTGCCATGGAAGCCTTGGGGACTTGGATGTCGTCCAATCGACTTCGCCTCAACTCTTTAAAAACTCAATTCATTTGGCTTGGCACTCGCCAGCAGTTGAAAAAGCTAGATATGACAACCATCGCTGATGCCTTTCCTGATTTTGTCTTCTCAACCAGAGTCCGTGACCTTGGTGTTACTCTGGACCAAGAGCTCACCTTTGCTCCACATATTCACTCACTCAGCCGTGCCTGTTATTATCAACTCCGTCAACTACGCACTGTTGCTCGCTCACTTACTCCTACTGCTGCTGCAACCCTTGTCCATTCTTTTGTTACCACCAGACTTGACTACTGCTGCTCTCTCTATGCTGGCCTACCAATTTCCCGTCTGAGTTGCATTGATCGCGTCCTGCGCTCTGCAGCCCGCCTTATTGGCCGCATACCTAAATTCAGCCACATCTCCAGCTATATGCGTGACGTTCTCCACTGGCTTCCACTCAAGCAGCGAATTGAGTATAGGATATCTACTCTAGTCTGGCGCTGCATGCTAGGCCTTGCTCCTGCCTATCTTTGTGAGCTTTGTAGCCCTACTCTTAGTTCTCACCCCTTCCGCTCCCTTCGTTCGACTGAACAAAGTCTACTCTCAGTACCTTTTGCTCGAACTTCCACTATGCAGAGCCGTGCTTTCTCGGTGGTGGGACCCTCAACCTGGAATGGTCTTCCTCTGACCCTCCGCTCTCTTTGTAAAAATCCTTCTCAGACTTTCCTCTCTCATCTTAAAACAGTTTTATTTGGCCGCGCTGAGGTTGGGAGCGCCTCTGAGTAGCCCCCTTGAAGAGGCGCTATATAAATGCATATAATGAATGAATAATTACTATAACCTAATTAAAATGACCTAATTAGCACGCTCTAATGAATATGACCTAATTAGGATGACCCTGACCTTGATGACGTCATAGGGACGTGGCTAAAAGTGGTTGTCATCCTCGCAGTCTCATACTATTCTTGAATTTTTTAAAATATTGACCTTTCAAAAATCGGCACACCCTATTTGGCCTACTCAGCATTTTTATAAATTACCGTGGTAATAAGAAATGCTAAAACAAAGTTGTTGATTTGAGTTTTACCTGGACGAATACTCTCGATTATCCAGGACAGCCAACCAATATCTGCAACAATAGGAAACATTTACAATAACAATGATTTGGCCCAATATAATATTGATAACACAGTAATGAAAAACTGCGTAGGCAACACAGTTTCCATGACAGTCTTTGGAAGTTCTTTTAGTCAGGGTGCACATTAGATACCATCCTAATAATATCAGACAGTCAATACACAATGTCGTCTCACAATGCACCGTTAGATAGGCAGTCCAAAACTGAAGCGAATGACATAGATTTTATGCGATGAAATAATTATATCAAAGGATAAAAAAGTTATAAGTGTTTTACTGTTTTTAGGTTTTGCGACAAGTTGCGAAGTGGAGTTGTGGTAAAAAGCTAATAAAAATTATCTTCTACAAATAATATTATGGGACTATTCGGAAAATTAATACATCGTTTTATTCAGTTTCAAGAGCACTTTCCAACGGTATATTGAATGCCGGTGAATTAATTTACGCTAAGAATATTTCACAAGCAAACCGGCAATTAACTTTGGCCCTCTGGTGGGGACTGAAGACATTAATATTTTTGAAAACATTTTACAAATTTCATGACCCCGTGTCATTGGGCAGCATTTGGTTGCTATTACCTTTCGATTATCTGATTTTCGTTTTTATTTTCACTTTACTCTTATGGGCACACCGTTAACCTCTTCGCTGCCCTATTGACGAACGACGCTCGTCATTAATTATGACATTGTATGCTGTGTGTCCTGTTGACGAGAATCGCTCGTCATAAGTACGGTCGCATCTGTGGCTTGTCTGGCAATGGAGGCACTGATTATTATTCAGAGTATTTGGCACCTGAAAGTCAATAATACTGCATTTGCTGCAATGTTTGGCTACTGTTGGGCAACTGTTATGCTCGGTTTGCAAAACTTTCTGGTTGTTCCAGAAGGACCAAATATGCTTATCCTAAAATAACCGTTCTCAAAATGATTTTCAACATTGGTTTGCGATAGGCTACTTTAGATTTGTGTTGTCAGTTTTGACAATATTTGGTGTTATGGCCGCAAAGATATTTGCCAAAGAACAATTTCTTAGTACGTTATAATAGCGATATAAGTTTAGATGAATCTGGTAGGCCTAACAATCGGCGAAAGTTGGCGAAGAAACTAATTCAGACGATTCACAGACGCTCTGCGATTTGGATAAATTGATGGAGTCTCTTTCTTTCTTTCTCCTCCGTCAAATGTTCACCGACGATGAGGCTCTAACAAAACTTCTCCATTTCGGCCGATCTCTTGCGAGTTCTATTGCCTTTCTTAGCTCCAATCCTCTGTCTTCTATGTCCTCCAGTACGTTATCTATCCATTTCTTCTTTGGTCGTCCTCTGCTCCTCGTTTCTTTCACTTCTCCGTGCAGCGCCTTTGCCGGTGTCACGAAATAGAGTATCCCCCGTATTAATTGTATCCCCCAAAAATAAAAAAAGTCGAAAAAACCGCTTCCGCGTGTAGTTTTTTTTGCAAATTAATTTTCATCTGCTTTGTTTTGAACAATGACACTAACAGGTATGTTTATTCCGACTAAATAATTTGTTTTGCTCTGTTTTTAGAGCACTTAAAACATTAAAAACACTTAATAACACTCAGAGTCACTAAATAAATTCGAGTTGCCTTTATCTGAGCATTGCCTAGGACACTTAAAACAATTAGAGTCACTTTAAATTTTGATTACATCATAAATATTTTTATTATGCGCATTTAAAAAAAGGGGATAGAATGGTTTATCCCCCCGGATAGTATAGACCGGTTAATTCCATCCGGGGGGATAGATTAATTCATCCCCCGGATAGCTTTCAGGGGGGATACTCCGTTTCATGACACCGGCATTCTTCCGCTCTCCATCCTGATCACATGTCCATACCATGTTAGTCTTCTTTTCTTTATTCTTTCCACTACTGTTTCCTTCTGTCCTGGTTCTTCTCGTGTTACCTCATTCCGTATCTTTTCTCTTCGTGATCTATTCAGTAGACCTCGTAGCCATCCCATCTCCGCCACCAGCAGTCTTCTCTCGTCCTCCCTTTTCACGCACCAAGACTCTGCTCCATACATGAGGACCGGTAATTGATGGAGTATAGCCTAATAATTATAAGTACGATGTCATTAGTGACTTATTGATTATTTTACTAGGCCTACCTACCGTATTGAAATAAAATACGGGAAATAGGATCTGAGTGAAAGAGTTACTAAGTCTGTGACACTTGACTACCTGTACTCAGTTTAGATTCATCTAAACTCAGATCCTAGCAGCCTATGTTCCAATTTCCGTTTAAGAGAAGAAATGTTTTCATACATCCAACTTTTATGTAGGCACAAGTTATATTCATCTATTAGCTTCTATTTAAGCGAAGACTTATTTTCAACAATCAAACTTCTATTTGAGCAAGGAATTATTTTCATCAATACAAATTAATCGAAGCTTTACAAATGTATTGTACATCATTCACATAATTTCTCAACTTGAAACACATGTTTGTTATCATAAAACACATTTACCAACCTAAATTGTGGTTTTCTTTCTCATTTGTAAATTAGTGTACGTTGCTGATTTATAGGCATAGGCCTACTATAATAATGCCCTATATTAATTATTATAAACAACCTTTAGCACAATATTTTTAGTGCATTTCATGTAAGAAATTAGACTCGTTCGCTCAAATATGTCGACGCTCTTTTGGCTGGCGCTCTTTTATCGGTCGCTCTTTTGAGTGGTCATCACTGCTAATACTAGTTCCATGTGAGCTCATTGCTCGGGCGTGTTTCTTGAGCCGCCGCTCGTTGCTACCCGTGGCCACTGCCTTGTCCATTTTTCGCGTAGGCTACTGCGACTATTCATCGAAAAGCATTCTCGATTGTTAGTCCAGCAATCTGGAATAGTCTCTCTGTGGCACTCCGCTCGCTTCACTGTGATTCTGCCGGCCTTTTCTATCGTCTTCTTGATGCTTTTCTTTTTGACCAGATCTTGGGTGGGAGTGCCTCAGAGTAGAGATCTTTAATGGGGCGCTGTACAAATTTATGTGACTGTTTGATTAATGTATAATTGCCGTATAATTTGAAAATAAGACAAATTCACGCGTCAAACCGCACAAGATTACAAGTCAATGATGTAAAACAACACACAAGGTAGCCTAATAATAAGACTTAGTTTAGAAAAAAATTAAAGTAGGCCTAATTGATGAATTGTACTAGGGATACGTGTATATGTATAAGGATTACAATGGATGCATATTGTAACCTCTAGTGTGACAAGCTTTAATACCGGTGTAAAGGTTTCAAATTACCCCCTCCTAAACATTACCCCCCGGTAACTTGAAACCGGTTTCAGATTACACTCCGGAAACTAGATTTGCATCAATCATCGCATTTATTCCACAAAAAAACAGAAAAATCATCCCGCTTCTTGTTTTGGTCCGAAGAATATCATCCGTCATCCCACTTCGTGTTTTGTTATCAATATTTTGATCCGAAAAAAATAATAGCCTCGAAGCCATTTTCTTCATTGTAACTTCAGCGGCGATAAGTATTTTAGTTACAGAAAAAAATATTGATAGCAGACCACGAAGTGGGATGACGGATGAAAATCTTTTTAAAAAAACAAGAAGCGGGATGATTTTTCTGATATTTTTAGTGCAATAAATGCGATGATTGATGCAAAATACAGTTTGCAGGGGGGGGTAATGTTTAGGAGGGGTAATTTGAAACCTTTACACCGCTATTATTTAATATTAGCTTAGGACACTGCGTAGACTATGTTGACTTTGATCAAATTGCTCATTCACCTGAATTTGCGGTATGTGGTTGATCAACACCTGAAGAACCGAGTTCCAAAATCTGTTAAGTAGAAAAACCATTTTTTGGGGAAAAGGCACTTTTAATTTCCAATAAATTCTTGAAAAGGATAGAAAAATCTTTTTCGCTGAATTATTTGCCTTATAAATAGATGCTGTTATATAAGTATTGCACAAATCAGGGACATTTTTTATCCTAAAAGTAAGTCACATAGGCAGAGTATTTCGTACCGAACAGGTTTTGACACAATATCAAATTTACATAGAAAAGTTTATGATTTACAATGCTAGCCTACTTAGTATTAACGATATGCTTTTTAAAAACCTGAAAGCTGTTAAGTATTTAGAATATTTATTGTTATAACCTTAAGGTGACCATATTTTTCACCAAAAACATGTAAAATGATAATATTCCCGAGAAAGTAAAGTTCAGTTATTGTATTCTAAATAATCTAAGAACACTGATTTAGTTAGCGACTCGCTGATAGGGGAGTGCTCCTTGTCCCTTTTGCTCGTATCTCCATCATGCAGAGCCGTGCTTTTCTGTGGATGACTCAGTGGTATAGAATGCCCTGCCGCTTTAGCTGCGCCTGTTCACTACATCACTGTCTGACACGGTTTAACGAAAATTGATCTACAGACAACTTGTCTATAGACAATTGGTCTAACGACAACTGGTCTACCGACAACTTGTCTAACGACAACTCGTCTATAGACAATAATTATTGGTCTAACGACAACTGGACTACAGACGACTCGTGTTGATGAAATAGAAGCTGGATTTATGGAAAAAATTTAAATGTATTTTAACATGCATCCAGCTTCTACTTCAGATCTAAAAATACCTTATATTTCTCGCTCGCTATTTTCGTAAATCCAGCTTCCATTTCAGATATAAAAATACCCTCATCCAGCTTCCATTACTTAAGCGTTTTTCGTCAATCCAGCTTCTATTTCATATCTAGAAATAGCTTCATCTAGCTTTTATTTCTCATGCATTATTCTCTTCAATCCAGCTTCTGTTTCACATGTAAAAGAACCTTCATCCAGATTTCAGTTCTCTTGCGGTTTTTTCACCAATCCAACCTCCTGTCACCTGTAAAAATCTTTCATCCAGCTTCCATTTCTCAAGCACTGGACCAGTTGTCTGTAAACCAGTTGTCGTTAGACGAATTATCTGGAGACCACTTAGCGTTAGACGAGTTGTCTGTAGACCAGTTGTGACACCGTCTGACACATTCTATAAACACTCAAAAACTGTTCTGTTTGGCCTGCTGGATTCGACAGCGCCTCTGAGTAGCTTACTAGAAGAGGCGCAATGTAAATACTTAACGAATGAATGAATGAAATGTACATAAGCCTACTACTTCACTGTCAATAGTCAATGTCATCATCATCGAAATATTCTTCTATGCCACTGTTTTGCTTTTTTTGTTTAGTTTCAGCAATTATTGCAAAAACAGGGTCAGAGAAGTTTTTAAGACATTCACAGTCATCTACCACAACACCCATTTTGTCCAATAGCATCTTAACATCTTCGTTTTTGCAGGTTTAATGCAGCATTTCAGTGGCAACTTATTTAGCTGCAAATTGTGTATTTTGCACCCACGTTTCATAACAGTATTGGTAGAAAACTCTCCAGAATATGTTGTTTTGCTATCTACTTTATTTTGTGTTATTTGCAAGACACGAACGTCTGAGATTTGGAGTGTAAGTTTTTCCTGCAGATTTTTTAAACTGATGACTTGTAATAATAAACATCCCAGTCCGATCTAAGTACTCAAACAGTAGCATGCTCTGCCACAATATTGTTGTATTCTTCTGGTGAGATCACTGTTTCATGCTTTCGAAGACTTCGTTCAATACGTCAAAACACTTGATTTGGTGCATGTAGGCCTATGAGTGGCCTCTTACAGGGTAGAAATGATGAAAAACCCAGGTCTGCAGTCTTTGACAAATAGTTAAAAAACCTAACCTAGACTCCAGCAACCTTTCAAACTTCAGACTATCTCCAACCTTAATAAAATTTCTAAGATCTTGGAAGATCTCTTTCTCACTCGTATTAAGAAACACATCACTTCCTGTCCTAACTTCAGTCCTTGTCAGTCTGCTTACCGCGAAGGATATTCCACTGAGACTGCCCTTGTCTCTACACTTGATAACATATTCTCGTCTATTGACAATGGGAAAACCTGCCTCTCAGTATGTCTTGACCTCAGTGCAGCATTTGACACTGTTGACCATCAGTTACTCCTTTCAAGTCTTGCCAATAGCTTCGGTGTCTCTGGGACAGCCCTAAACTGGTTAACTTCTTACCTGCGAGACTGGAATCAGCAGGTCGGCATTGGGACCGCTCGGTCTGAGCCTACTGTTTGCACTGCTGGAGTTCCACAGGGATCTGTCCTTGGCCCCTTACTATTTACTGTCTTTACTTCCCCAATCAGTCGCATTGCTAATCACTTTGTAATCCAATTACAGCAGTATGCGGATGATACCCAGCTCCAATGGAGCTGGGTGCTCCCTATAGCTTTATCACACACTGATCAGTCTGGCAAACTTAAACTTGAAGAGTGTCTGTCATCTATGTATTCCTGGTTTTGTTTCAATGGTTTGGCCATAAAGCCTGACAAGTTTGAGGCAATTTTGTTTGGGTCCCGCCAGCACCTGCGCTCTTTCCCTCCACTTTCTAATATCGACCTTGCGGGCACTGCTGTTCATCTGTCAGATACTGTCAAAACACTTGGAGTAACCCTAGACAATAAGCTCACATTTCGACCACACATAACTAGCATTTGTAAATCTTGTTTCTATCACATTCGGGCAATACGTCACATCAGGTCGGCCCTGACTATGGATATGTCTCAAACCATTGCCTGTTCTCTTGTCTCATCCCGCCTTGATTATGCTAACGCCATTTTTGTCGGTCTCTCAGTCACTGAGATCAACAGGGTGCAACACATCCAAAACTCATTAGCGCGTGTTGTGCTGCGCGTCCCAATACAAACTAGTTCATTAGCTCTACTTCATCACTTGCACTGGCTCCCTTTTCGGTAAAGGATAAAATTCAAATTGGCATGCCTGACCTACAAATCCTTCAGCACCAACACACCTTTCTACCTTAAATCACTACTAACTCCTTACATTCCTCCTCGTTGCTTGCGTTCATCGGGTACAAATCTTTTAGCTGAACCTCGATGCAAAACAGTTATGGGCTTGCGTGCATTCCATGCCTCTGCACCCAGAGAATGGAATCGGCTACCGCTCTATCTTCGAAGCTCTATTTCACTCCCTTCCTTCAAAAAGCGGCTAAAAACTTACTACTTCTCCTTTGGCATCTTGTACATGAGTCTACGATGCGCAAGGAATACTTATGCCCTGCTGCTGACGTCGGTTCGATTGGTTCAACCACGTCCATTGTCATTCTTCGCAACGGAACATCTTCCTTTGGTATTGTTATGATCGGTACTCGATCCATCACCAAACTTCGTGCTTACAACTGACACTTCTCACTGGACTTGCAAAATTCACCAACTGGTACCCCGACTGGTCTAACATTTGATGCTTCTTATACATCAACCCATTCACCACACTAAATTCTGAACATTTGTCTTCAGCTATCTTCCACCACGGCTTCAGTGACTCGTCATTTCTCTGCTGCTCTTCAAATTTCTTTGCATTTGCCAACGTCTTTCATCATTCGTATTCTCAGCAAACAAATCTCTCATACTTGTATCCACTTCACTATCGCTTCCGGAATCATCATAATCATTACGTTCACATGAAACTATCTCTTCTTCAATTTCATTGTTCCCGGATGTTATTCCTTCTTCTCCTTGAACATTTTTTGTTTATCCTCGCTTTCTGTGTCATCATCAAGCCATCTTTCATTTAGCCTTTCCTCTTCTCCTTCCTCTACTTCCCCTTCTCTTCTCCGACTCTGTGCTCTCGTAGTCACATTCGCTTGAAATTCCCCCTGCAATACACTCACTAGCGGAATCTCTTTCAGTTCTGCGATTATCTCGGGATGTAGCAAGAACTTTTCTTTGTTATCTTTACACAAAACTGTCGGAATGCTGGCACATACCAAAGTTAAATATGGTGCAATATTTACTTCCTTGTCTTTCAAATCTCCACCTACGTTATGACAACTCATCCGCACTTCTATTTTAACCAATTTAGCTGGAATATGCCAGCTGGCTCTCCAGCCACACATTGCAAATGTACTCTGCCAATTTCTTCTACTATCGCTCCTTTCAATAATTCCTCATAGATTACCGGAATACCAGTAGGTCTACCAGAGTCAATCAACGCTTTGAGTTGCACTGTCATCATTTCCACGTTTCTCTACATTTACAGGCTATAATAACGTCTTCTTCATACGTTGACACTCATCTTTACTTTCAGTTTCTCGACAAATATCTGTAATGGGAGCAGATTTTACTACTTCTCTTAGTATAGGAAACTGAGGCGTGCACTTCATTACAGACTTCACTTCCGTTTCGCGGTTGTCTTGTTCTTCCAGCCGATTAGGTGCATTCATTACTTGAATCTGATTCACTCTGAGATTTTCTGCACTTCGACTAAATCTATTTCTCAGATTTGTCACTCCTATTGGTACTTCACCAAATGTCTGTCTGACTGACAATTATGGCAACGTTTCCTAGCAATACCTCTCTGATCAGTGCTCTCCCGCCTATAATTGCACGGAGTGCATGCTGCATTGCCTTCTCTTTGTCATCCCATCGGTGAAGTTCGTTTGTACATCTGTCTGTCCCCGTTGCTTCTCTTCCATCTTGTCCCCATTGGTTCTATTTTATCTTGTCCAAACTGTCTTCCAGGAAAACTATCTTTCCTTACTTCATTACTTCTGGCTTGTCTTTCCGTTTCTTTCTTATTACTATTCTACCTGGTTTATTTTGAACTATTACCCCATGCTTCATATTTCGGTTTTTCTTGAAACATTACACTAATTCGATTGCTAACATGTATGTCTGCGAGATCTGCAACATTACTAACTTCCAAGCATTCAGTACCCTCTTTTGCAAGTACAAACTGTAGTGGACCCGGTGGTAGACATTCTTTCAACTTATCCGCCACCAACAGATCAAATAACTTCTCATAGTTATTGCCCACTCGTCTACTTCTGACATAATAGTTCAACAAATTCTTCAATCTTGCTGTAAACAAGTCTAAACATAGTGTATGTCTCTTCTGTCGTTTTCTTCGCATCTACAAATCGTGATCGATATTCTCTCGCTGTCAATTTAAATTCTTTCAGTAAATGTTCTTTCACTACATCGTAGCCTAATTGTCTAGATCGGCAAAAGACAATCGATTTAACACTGTTCTCGCTCTTGGTGTCATTAGTGGCAACAGCAATTTAAATTCTTTCAGTAAATGTTCTTTCAGCCAAAAAATGCTACCTATCATCTCTTGTTCACTCAAATTCATCCAACCCTCGAAATCTCTGGAAAACTGTAAACAGTCTTCTTCACCGCGGCTCCTCTCACCCCCTTTCGAACTCAATTCTATCTGAGTCCATTGCTGACTCTTTTGCATCCTTGTTCTCTGACAAAGTTTCCACCCTCCGTCTCTCACTACAGACTCTCTTATCGAAATCTATCGGCACGCAAACCGACTCTTCCTATTCAGACGCAACTTTGCCACCTACAATATCTTTCAACCTCTTCGTTCCTGCTACTGAAGCAGCAATTATCACCCTCATCCAGGCCTCTCAAAACAAGCAATGCGACCTTGACCCAATCCCAACCTCTTTGCTTAAAGACTGTGTAGCCCTTCTTGCTCTCTCCCGATAACCAAGCTCATAAACCTGTCTCTCTCAACCGGTACCTTCCCTACGCTTTTCAAAGACTCATTTGCTAAACCACTTCTAAAAAACCCATCTCGGGGCAAAGAACTCCAATCCAACTATCGTCCAATCTCAAATCTGTCATTCTTATCCAAACTCTCCGAACGGATTGTCCTCTCTCGTCTCAACAGTTACCTCATCTCCAACAATCTTCTAAACCCACACCAGTCTGCCTACACTAAGCATCACTCTACCGAAACACTCCTCGCCTCGCTCTACAACAAACTTGTGATGGCGATAGGTCGTCAACAAGTCTCTTGTCTGTGCCTCTTAGACATCTCTGCAGCCTTTGACACAATAGACCATGCTATCCTTCTCAATCGCCTCTCCTCTGTCTATGGAATATCTGGCACTGCCCTCTCATGGATCAAATCATACCTTTCCTCACGCTCTTTCACCGTTAGCGCTTCTGGTCACTCATCTAATCAACAAATCCTTACCTGTGGTGTCCCTCAAGGTTCAGTCCTTGGTCCTCTCCTGTTCATTCTCTATACCTCCCCACTCAGCAAACTCATTTCATCACCCTCTGCTGATCATCACCTCTATGCCGACGACACTCAATTATTCCTATCTTTCTCCCCTCGCTCCTTCTCAGACGCACTAAATCAGCTACATAACACAATCACTCAGATTTCAGCCTGGATGACCGCTAATCTGCTCTGCCTCAACCCCTCAAAAACAGAATTTCTCATCATTTGTCTAAGCGAGCAATTAAACAAACTATACTATCCTTCTGACTTTTCTCAAACAGACTCAACTCTTTCTACGCCATACTCTTCTCCTGTCCGCAATCTTGGAGTCATTTTCGACAAAAACCTTACTTTTTCTGACCACATCACCCAGCTATCCCGCACCTGCTACATGCACATCCGCAGGGATGGGCAAATTACAGGGCAGCATGTAATTCAATTACAAATTACCAATTACTGAAGAAAATGTAATTGAATTACAAATTACTTTTGACTCAGAGCCTCAAATTACAAATTACAAATTACGTAATTTCAATTACATCAATTACAAATTACTTTGGGGCTTGAATCATTGGAATAAAAGAACTCAGGCAGGAGGTGCATGCCTTTTCCCTTATTTTTATGTGTATCATTATTTATTGTGTAGTTTTTCTTTTAGAAGCAGCATCCGTTCAAACAAGTTAGGCCTATATCTGATTGTCTGTTGTGCCTTGCAATCATGCCTGTAAAACTAAAGAGCCTCTCTACTGGTGCAGACCAAGGCAGGGCATCATTAAATTGTGCAAAGAATTTGTTGGTACAAATGTAAATGTAAATGTAATCGCATATTTATATAGCGGCTGTCTTATGGCCTCGATCCTGAGGGCGAGATCCTTCACCACCGCTACTCCACGTTTATATTGCGACCGAGCCCCCCGCAGTAAAGATCCGAGAAATTATTTTCTGATAAACCGACCGACCGGGAATAGAACCCGGGCCGCTGGCGCGGTGAGCGGGCTACCAACCCACTCGGCCACTGAGGATCTTCAATGTAGTTGGAGAGTTATGAGGCATTGCTAGTTGCCTTTTCTGTCATCTTCCATTATGCTGCAAGATTTCCAAATCGTTTTTGTTTCTGCTAGTCGAATTAATTTAATTTATGGTCACTGCACGCTGACGCTGCATTCCTCTTCTTTTTTTATGACCACTAGATGCTCAGTATTTTGTTCGCTACCGGTGTTATATTAAGATGTTGTTACTAGCAACTCATGTATTCTTTTAGTTTGGTCTGCAAACTGTGCAGGTAGGCACATAACTTGAAATACGGATGATTCACTGTTGCAAGGATCGCCTTACTTTTAACTTGGTGCGTTCTGTCACCCTGATTGTCTTACTTTGAAATTAAACTAATATACTACTATATTTATCAAAGAATTTTAATATATTTGCATTCAAAGTAATTTGATTTTGCAGAATGTAATTGAAATTACAAATTACAAGAAGAAATGTAATT
Source organism: Lumbricus terrestris (assembly GCA_949752735.1). Classification (NCBI taxonomy): domain Eukaryota; kingdom Metazoa; phylum Annelida; class Clitellata; order Crassiclitellata; family Lumbricidae; genus Lumbricus; species Lumbricus terrestris. The sequence continues at coordinate 81,012,902 of OX457037.1, forward strand.
GAATTACAAATTACAAATTACTTTGATGCGGAGCATCAAAGTACAAATTACCAATTACAATTGTAATTTAAATTACGTAATTTCAATTACTCAATTAAATTACTGCCCATCCCTGCACATCCGCGACCTCCGTCGATTGCACCCAATTCTCAATTACCAGACCGCCTGCACAATAGCCACCTCAATAGTTCATTCCAATCTCGACTACTGCAATCCGCTCTTCCATAAAGTAGACTATCTTCAAATTAAACGCCTGCAAATTATCCAGAATGCTCTTACCCGCGCAGTCACTAAGACTCCCAAACATCACCACATAACCCCTGTCCTCAAGTCTCTTTATTGGCTAAAAGTCCCTCAGCGCATCCATTACAAAATTGTTTCTCTAACCTACAACGCTCTTCAAACCTCTCAGCCCTCCTACATTCGTCACCTAATCACCATCCAACCGCACAGGTCTACGCGCTCATCATCATATCTTTCTCTCTCTCGGCCTCCAGTATCATCCTCTCTGAAATTCTGCGACCGCTCATTAGTCTATGCTGCACCAGCTCTTTGGAACGGACTCTCAACATACCTCCGCCTGTTCGCTCACCCTCCTAGCTCTCCTGCAGTCTCACCTCCAAATTCAACCTCTCCTCCGCTTGCACTCTCCTCTGCTGCATTCCATTCACGACTGAAAACCGAACTCTTCAACCTATCCTATCCAGATTCCAAACAGGTTCCATCACCCAACCACCACCATCAAAGACAACCACCGTAGCACCACGCTGTCTCCTCGGCTTGACCTCCCCGGATTTTGACCTGGCAACGGTACGAAAACGGCAGCTCTGGCTATTGCGGACTTGATTTGATATAGCGCCGGTAAATAAGCTGGTCTCCCTGACGTGGCTTTTGTGGGCGCTGAGAAACTATCGAAGATTTACATTACATTACATTACATTACATTACAATTTGACCAAAACTGCTTTTCCACCGCAAACGGAAAAAACTTCGTTTTTTCGAAAAACTAAAAAAAACAAACAATAAAAACGCAAACGGAAAATAATTTGCTTTGTTACGCTACACCTGAAACTTCATTTTAAGCCTAACAACCTTGCTTATGCAATTTTATCTTAATCTGCAAATAACACAACTTTATTATTAGGCCAAAATTAATTGGTGCTAGTAACATATACCACAGTAATTTTTTCTTTTAACTTTAGTTTCATAAGAAATTAAGAAAAATTAAAGGTATTGAAATCTTTTCAATTTTAAATTGTAAACATAAATCGACATAATAGTTCATGCTGATAGACATAACGGCAATTAAAATCTTATCAGAAGCAAATACCATAGATGTATACTAAATTATATATTGTACGTTTGTGCTTAAACTTGTTACTTATAAATATTAGTTATAGGCTCAAGAATTTTATTTCAAAATAACTCTTACAAATTTCATTTCTTGTGTGGACCTATTTATTGCTTGTATTTCTCAAATGATGACTTAAACAATTACATACTGACACTCTAGTTACTGAATCCTTGACAGTACACTGAAAACGTATGAAATATCAGACAAAAAGGGAAATTAAGGAAAATAATAATAGACAGTAAATAAATGATTAAAGTAAAATAAAAAATAAAAACGAAAAAAAACGATGCGAAAAATAAAAAAAACGAAAAAACCACGTTTTTGTGAGAGAATAAAAACGGGAAAAAGTTTTTTTACAACCATGTCCTTTACTTAGATGTAAATGTTCTGCGAGGTAATGGTCAGGGGTACTGGCGGTTTGGTTAATGGCAGAGGTAACGGGCGGGTTTAATTCCTAGGCTCACGCAAAATATGTGAAGCTGGATTAATGAAAATAACTGTTACTGTCAATGGAAGCTGGATGAAACTAGGTCTTTGGTTCAATAGAAGCTGGATGGATCGAGTCCTTTCGCGTAAATAGAAGTGGGTTTGACGAGAAAAAAATCATCGATAAATGGAGGCTGGATTGATGAATGATGAAACACTTCTTGGTTAAATAGAAGTTGTATTGACAAAATTATTTTACCTGAAATAGAAGTGGGATAAAGATAGCCTAGTTGATAAAGATATTCTCATTCAACCAGACTTGCATTGATGATAATTATTATTTAAATAGAAGTTGGAATGATGAAAATGATTCTTTCCAAGGCAGAAGTGTGATTAATGTGTAGAGACCTTGATTATTAACAACATGATACCCTATAGCAGACGCCTGGCGTACCCCCAGGGGTACGCGCACCACGGTCGGAGAACCTCTGGGAGCCTGCTATAGGGTATCAAGTTGTTAAATGTTCGCCTTCCAGTTTACAATTAAGGCCTACCTCAACCTGAGCCAGCAAGACGGCCGGCGCCAAAACGACCTCGGCGCCAAACCAGCCTGGCTGGCGCTGATGCGGCCGGCGCCGAAACAGCCGGCGCCGAAACGGCCCGCGCAAAATCGGCCGTGCCAAAACGTCACGTTCCGAGCTGAGATTTTCTGGGTTTAGTTCCTGCAACCATTTATACACTATTTGTTTCTAAATTATACTAATATACCTGAACAGAGACATCTTGCATTGACTATAATGTGGCCTAATTATATGTTGTGAAAGAAATAAATGACGATGCTGTTGTACATTGTGCAATGTGCATGTATGTTGAAACGATAAAAATCACTGCCATTAAATCAAAGATGGATAACAGACCATAAACTAAAAGAAAATTTATATTTCTTTAAATTTTTCGCGTACACCTTACCGGTGTAAAGGTTTCAAAATACCCCCTCTTAAACATTACCCCCCGGTAACTTGAAACCGGTTTCATCCTACCCCCTACGGTTTCAGGTTACCCCATATAATACATTCAGCCAGCTTCTATTTCACCTCTAGAGAACCTTCATCCAGCTTCCATTTCTCAACCAGAGAACCTTAATCCAGCTTCCATTTCTCAAGCGTTGTTTTCGTCAATCCAGCTTCTATTTCACCTACAGAAAACCTTCATCCCTTCATCCAGCTTCCATTTCATCTCCAGAAAACCTTCATCCAGCTGCCATTTCACAAAAGTTGTTTTCGTCAATCCAGCTTCTGAGTTTTTTTATGTCTAACACTTAGTTAAATGGATTGACGAAAACAACTTTTGTGAAATGGCAGCTGGATGGAGGTTCTCTGTAGATGAAATGGAAGCTGGATTGAAGAAAACGACGCTTGAGAAATGGAAGCTGGACGAAGGTTCTGTGTAGGTGAAATAGAAGCTGGATTGACAAAAACTACGCTTGAGAAATGGGAGCTGGATGAAGATTCTCTGTAGGTGAAATAGAAGCTGGATTGACGAAAACGACGCTTGAGAAATGGAAGCTGGACGAAGGTTCTCTGTAGGTGAAATAGAAGCTGGATTGACAAAAACGACGCTTGAGAAATGGAAGCTGGATGAAGATTCTCTGTAGGTGAAATAGAAGCTGGATTGACGAAAACGACGCTTGAGAAATGGAAGCTGGATGAAGGTTCTCAGTAGGTGAAATGGAAGCTGGATATACGGAATTCATTCGGGATTTAGAGTGGGTAACCTGAAACCGGGGGGGGGTAGGATGAAACCGGTTTCAAGTTACCGGGGGTAATGTTTAGGAGGGGCTAATTTGAAACCTTTACACTGGTGCCACTGCCTAGCGTTACCCAATAGTATGCGCACCGCAGTTTGAATTGTCGCAAGCCTGCAGCTGTGAACATGCATTGTCGGACACTTTAAATATTACTATTTTATTTTTTCATATCACCTAAATATCAAGACACATAAATTTAACAGTGGTTCTCGTTCACCACGGGATATTCTATGCAACTTGTCGTATGCTAAGCGTTTTAGCACCTGCAATGCCATATATCATCAAAGAAGCATTAGACTGTTTGGCCGTGCTGGAATCGGGAGAGCCACTCAGTAGTTTCCTGAAGAGGCGCTATATAAATACTTGAATGAATGAATGAATAAGTCGTTCAAATCCCACTTTGTTACTGTTACTGTGGATGGGCTGGGAGAGCCTCTGAGTAGTTTCCTTGAAGAGGCGCTATATAAATACTTGAATGAATGAATGAATAAGTCGCTCAAATCCCACTTTGCTACTGTTACTGTGGATGGGCTGGGAGAGCCTCTGAGTAGATTTCTTGAAGAGGTCCTATATAAATTCCCGAAATGAATGAATGACCGTTTCTGTGACGTAGGAAGAACGCCATCAATGATTATTATTGCAGAGGAGTGCTAGGAAAGGAAGTCGTGTCTACTAACTGCTGGAGGAGGAACGTGGTCAATGATCATAATTATTTTGCAACATAAATTGACCTCTACAGTAACTCTCCATAGCTTAGTTTCTGATTTCAGTCTAATTTTTAGCTGGCTGCTCCAGTGGACATAATATTCGTAATAACACCCGTACAGCGGTACTATAGAAGTCGTTAGGTCAAATTAATACAGACTAGATAAGTAGACATTCTGCGTTACTGGTGAGCAGGAAGATCTAACCATCTTCTGTTCATTCTGTTGTAGGTAACTTGACCGTCTGCCGATTACTGTAGCGGAGATTGTGGCTACAAGTAACAATTTACACATTTCATTGACTTACGGCAGAACTGTTCCTCCAAGTACGGTAAACAGTTATTATGAGTGAAAACCTTCATAAAGCTTTAGCCTATAATTAGGCAAAGTTTCAAATGTCTAACTATATTACTTTAGGAAATAAATGAGGCCAAAAAAATATTTTTTGTGTTACAAGTTGCTCCGGCTTGGGATTGGTTGTAACAAGACCTGGGGTAAATTGCAACAATACTTTTAGCATTCGCGCTGGTTATAACACGATGCATGTCATGTATAATTCTAGGCTACTGTTATTCCAAGTCGTCTGAAACACACTTATGGCATAAATAATTCACAGCGTCATCAGTGCAATCCATTTGAGATCACTTCTTACAAGCCACACATTGGACACAGTTTTTCTTTTTGTTTCTGACAGCACAAAAAGGTTAAAAAAGTAACCGCCAGCGTTCGAGGTACTTCTTTTCTGAAGATTCTTCTTGTTTGGTACTTTCAGTTTCTTGAGACCATTGCTAGTCTTCTTTTTCCTATCTAGTTGTCATTCAGCCGTCGATTTATTTTCTTGAAGGCGCCGAATGACTCACAACAAATAAAACAAAAGCAGTCGTCTTCCGAAGTGAATAAACTGGATGCTTTCGTATTTTTAAGAGTCTTCTTCTTTGCCAGTTTCTGTGTCTCGACAGTAATTGACAGCCATCTTGTTCTTGTCTAGGTTTATTTCATCAGTCCATTGTTTTTTCGTTCCAAGCTGGTTCTTCTTTGTTTCAGGTTGTTTGTGGACTTCTCATTCTTTTTCGCTTGTTATTCTTCCAGCACTCATTTTTCTGGCGTGTCCGTTAGAAGTGCAGTTGGTTCCCTGAATTTCAGTTTTCCTTATTTTTACGCTGTTACAACCTGCCCATATTACTTTTAGCCCCGGTTTCCCCTAAGACATAGTTAAAATGTTTATGTTTAATTAAACAGACGAGAAAGTTACATGTGGGGATTTCAGGCTGAAGCTTGTTTTATCACGCTAATACATAAACACCACCGCACCTGTAATAACCACTTAGGCCAGAGATTCTCAACCTTTTCCCTCACGCGACAGTCACTATTGTGTTAATAGTATTACAATTAAAACAGGCTAAAGTTAAACTAGTTTAGGCCTTGTTTATTTCAAATTGATAAAAATTGTAATGAATGAAAATGTTGACAACTTGACACTGAATGCCTGCTGGCCTCCAATGATTCCAATTTTTTTAAAGATCAAAATCTACGTCTTTTTTTGACCGTAAGTTAATTATTTGACCTAATAGTTAAATTGGATTTTTGCTCCTGTATTGTTTTGATCTTAGTAAGATAGCCTAAGATTCCAAAGTTTAACAGTATTATTTATTTACTAAGTGCAATAGGCCTACGTACAGTTAAGTAGCAACCTAGCAAGGTTCCCTGGACATTGTAAGCTCCGGGCTTTACACCTTAATGAGACTGGCGAACTAAAAAATGATGGGATAGCTATATAAAACCGATTTTAGGTACGTAAAGAGCATGAAAGCTATCATCAATAATTATTATCCATAGCCAAAGCCACACGAATAGTTCACGCAAAGCAAGAAAACGTGGGATGAAGACAAAACTAAAATACTGCAGAAACTTGGCGCTGCCCTTGAAAACGTCCAATTATTGTCACGGAAAAACGCAAAGAGTATCCATACGGGACTTTTTATGATTAGGTCCTAAACATATTCTAGGTCATTTGGACCTCGGGAGCACCTGGACTTTGTCCACCTTCGTATATAGCCGTATGTATGGGTGCTGGAAAAGGATGGAACAGATAGAACCCTACTAGCAAATATAAAAGAAAGGAAGATGAGGTACTATGGTCATATAATCAGGAAGGAAGATGACAACATGGAAAAAGACCTGATACAGGGTACAACACCGGGGGGAAGAGGAAGAGGAAGACCTTGCACGACATGGATGGATGACATTCGAACCTGGACTGGAATGACGTTGGAACAGATCACAAGGAGCACGGAAGATCGAAGAGAGTGGAAGAAGATTATTCATGATGCGGCCAACCCTCGTCACGAGGACGGCTGAGGAAGAAGAAAAAAGAAGGCATTCTAGTTTTTACGCTCTGAATACGCACATTCGACCATTCCGCTTCATCAGTTGTAGATTCGCAAACATTTCCGTTTCCTTGTGATAATTTCTTCATTATTTTCGAATGCAATAGCATTGAATAACAGTCCAATTCGCTAAAGTATTATACTGTTGTCGTGTTCATCCCCGGTCCACAGTTCGATATCCGATAAATGTCGTGCTCCTCCCCGGTCCACAGCTCGATGTCCGGGTGGCCGAACCACGTGGCAGCCCGTCCCCCTGGAATGATAGCGCACTATAGTCACCCAGACGTCTCCACGCAGTTCAGCCCCCAAAAACACTCCGCGACCGTCCTCTTCAAAATCCAATTCAAAAGTCCCCCCAGTCCATCCCTCGTCGGCCGGCCCCAGCGTCGATTGGTCGATTGGTGCCACTACCTTCCGACGCCTGGCCAATTGTCTTCGTCGCGGGCCTTCGTCGGCCCGCCCGCCAAAGACGCTTTCCCCTCGAGTAGGGTCCGCTGGGTTGGGTGGAGGGCGACGATGGGCGTCAGATGACAAAGGCCAGCTCCTCCATTAGTCCGGGCGTAATGCGATCTTAATGCGTCTCGGCCCGATCGGTTCGTTACCCCCTCGTCGGGCTTCAGTCGCCATTTCGTTGATTTATAAGGGGCCCGATCGAGGGCGCCCCGCTATGAAATCCGATCGGACCTGGCGGAGCAGAGTTCTTATCAGCCGGCCGGTTGTCATCTGCCCCAACGGTTCGTCGACCCTCCACCGGTGGCTGCGAGTGTAGGACATTTCCCCCCTGGACAAAACCCCCGGACAAAACCCCCTAGACAAACCCCCGGACAATTCCCCCCCCCGGGTACGACAATTCCCCCCTGTTCAACATATTGCGTGTAAGTGGTATTACTATAAAACGGCGGTACTAAGTGTCCTAAGTTGGATTGATGAAAAGATTTCTTGCTAAATAGAAACCGGATTGATGCAAAGTAATTTTTACTTAAATGGAAGCTGGATTGATGAAAAATACTTGCTTAAATGGAAGCTGGATTGATGAAAAATTCTTGCTTAAATTGGAGCTGGATTGATGAAAATATTCTTGCTTAAATGGAAGCTGGATTGATGAAAATATTCTTGCTTAAATGAAAGCTGGATTGATGAAAATATTCACGCCTAAATGGAGGCTGGATTGATGAAAATATTCATGCCTAAATGGAAGCTGGATTGATGAAAATATTCTTGCTTAATATTCTTGATTGGAGCTGGATGGAAAAAATTAATTGACCACTTGAACGTTGTTATTTAGATAGAAGTTGGATTAAACGCATTTTTGCCTAAATGGAAGCAAGGGGGGGGGAATTGTCCGAGGGGTTAATGTCCTAGGCTAAATAAATTTAAAGAACTCATGGAAATCCTCCATAGGATGATGCTTTGTGAGCCTGATCCAAAAAGCAAGTTTTAAAGCCCTCAGTTAACAATAATTATCTTTTGAGATTTGTTGCTACAGAAACTGACTTTTAAAAAAATGAACCAGTTTCATCATACATCTTGAAAACACAGAATATCTGCAGCCTTGTAGATGGTCAAAACATGTATAAAAGTCGCTGGAAAGCATCACCTCAAAGATAGCACAAGTTCTCATATACAGGGTGGGCCAAAAAAGACCCCTTAGGTTTTTTTGCCAATATCTTGGCCAAAAGTAAGAATTTTGAAATGAAATTCTACAGGCTTAAAGACAATTCAAATTTACACATGATGGCCAAATTTCATAAAAATATTTCAAACACAACAAAAGTTACACCACTTTTAGTGAGGTCACCCCTCGTTTTTTGATGATTCAAAAACGAAACGCAAAAAAATTAGGTTTTTTGCTAATATCTTTGCCAGAAGTAAGAATTTCGAAATGAAATTTTGCAGGTTTATAGACAGTTCATATTTGCATATGATGGCCAGGTTTCATCAGAATATTTCAAACACAACAAAAGTTATATCACTTTTAGTGAGGCCACCCACCGTTTTTTGACTTTTTTGAATCATCAAAAAACGTAGGGTGGCCTCACTAAAAGTGATATAACTTTTGTTCTGTTTGAAATATTTTTATGAAATCTGGCCATCATACGTAAATATGAATTGTCTATAAACCTGTAAAATTTCATTTCTAAATTCTTACTTTTGGCGAAGATAATGGCCAAAACCTACTTTTTGTTGCGTTACGTTTTTGAATCGTCAAAAAACGATGGGTGGACTCCATAATAGTGGGATAACTTTTGCTCTGTTTGAAATATTCTGATGAAATTTGGCCATCATATGTAAATATGAATTGTCTATAAGACTGTAAAATTTCATTTCAAAATTCTTACTTTTGGTCAAGATATTGGCAAAAAACCTAGGGGTCCTTTTTTGGCCCACCCTGTAGATGGTCAATTAATCAACTTTTACAGTGCTTTAGTTTTACTGTGACTGGCCATGACAATAATATTATCCAATATTGTAATATATAAAATATGTAACCGTTAACCCATATTTGCATTAGGGCCTATGTAACAGACTGTAGTGAAAAGAGATATATTAAACAGTCTGAAATTTCGTTTTGCACACTTAACGAAATGGTTGCTCCATACATGCAAACCCACGAGACAGCAGCTCTGCATGAAATGATATGTATATATAATATTATATATATGTATATGTATGTATATAGCATATGCATATATATGTGTGGTACACCTATTCATAATGAAAATGATGTTGGGCTCCAAAAAACCTAAAGTTAATCAAATTACGTATGAGTGATATTGATAATGATAGCGGCACACCACAATGTATTTTTTATTATAGATTTATAGCCCATTGGGGACCCCTAAATGACCTTGAAAAAATTTGAAATTTTTTCTCTAAAGTTATTTTCCACCAATGATACTTTTTGGCTGGAGAGACTTAGCATTTTCAAAAACAACCTCAAATTGGGACACCCTATTACTGATAAAATCAAATCTATGTGCTTTGATACCACATCAGTGAACAATGGACTTAGAAATGGAGCCTGCATCCTGTTGGAACATAAACTGGACAAGGATTTGTTGTAGAGTGCATGTCGCTATCACATATGCCTAAATTAAGTTGGAGGCCGTGGTTATTGTTTCTCTTGGTTCACCGAAGGGTAAGGACATAATGATTTTTCCGCTGGGCTGCACAGAGCGAGGTTGATCGGCAAGAGCATTTACAGTGTTAAGATATGGATATTCAAGAAATAATTCAAGTCAACAAGAAGAGAATAAAGGGTATGGCTGACATCTGCCTGCTATACGTCAAAGTCTGGTTTCAAGCACCGTATGCACCGTATGCACCATCTATACTCTCAACTTGACCTGTAGAGAGCAGGTCTTTAAGGACATTGACAAAATACAGGGAGATAAAATAGTGCAGTTGCAGACGTTGGAATGAAGAAATGTTTGGATGACCTTTGGTATCTTTCAGAGGATTTGGTGACTTTTGGGTTCTTTGATTTATGGGGCTTCCATTTATACCAAGCGCCAAATGATTACTACTCTGGAAAAAACTTGGATCGAACATCCACTTCAAAGAAAAACCTTGGAACCTGCTCTAATAAGCTCAATGCAACTGGAAGATTTTGTCATGGAAAACACGAGATTTTTCAAGTTTTCTCCAATAAGACGTTGATATACATGGTCAAACGATACGAGAACTTTAACCCTTATAGGGTCACGATTTTTCTCAACCGATTTTGGTCACCGGGGGGTAAAAAATACCCCAACTGTGATTCGCATGATTCCTATGATAAACTCCGATTTTCAAGTATAAAACTAAGAGAAGTTATTTATAGAAGGTTTGGGGAATGCACTGGAACCAAAGTAACATATGCAGCACTGCAGGAAAATCTAAATGGCGGACAAAATGGCCGCCATAATCTTAAATGGCGATATGTGAAGTTATGTATGCAATGGAAACATGATTTCTGAGTCTAAATCAACATTTTCGAGGTCAAGGAATGCAATGGAACCAATGTCACATATGTGGCACTGCACGAAAATCAAAATGGCGGACTAAATGGCAGCCAGAATATTAGAATGGCTATCAGTGAAGTCATATGTGCAATGGAAACATGATCTCATGATGTAAATCAGCATCTTCGAGGTCAAGGAATGCGATGGAACCAATTTCACTTATATGGCACTGCAAGGAAACCACAATTGGGATTCTTGAATTGGCTATCAGTAAAGTTCTGTAACCTATCTAATGAAAATATGATTTAATAATTTCTTGGTCAAATAATTTCACGAAAGCCAGATTCTATATGTATCATTGATCCTATTATGCAATGAAATTATCATATCTAGTCGAAATTTTTAGTAGTCTATGAATACACTGCAGTTTAGCTATTGCTGGTATTACATATTTGCCATATTCATACTTCAATGTTTCATAACTTGATCTATCAATAGTTTCAATGTTTCATGGCTTGACAGATAAAGGTTATACAGTCTATTCAGGTCTTGTTGCTGTCAATGCAATTGCGTTCAAGTGTACATGGCAAGATCGCACTTCGACAGCAGTAGGGCTTGATGCTACACTTGTTAACTTCGCGTGATTTGCTGTAGACAATTTCATTTATTTATCCTAATTTTATGAAACCAAAACGATTTCTATTATAATGTCCAGATACTTAAAAGGAGACATTTTAACAGCAAGACACTCATGTGTAAAGCATGCATAATGCTATGTTTAAAAATTCCGGAGTAAAATATGTAGGACGTGGTACATTGTCGTTCTTTATAACTGATTTGGGTGCATGAATAACTAATGAAACTGGATGCATTCTGTGCATGAAACATGTTTAGGAAAAGTTACAAAAGCGATATCTTCAACTATTTCCAGGGATTACAATTTCCGTGAAAAACCGATATGGGGGTATTTTTTTACCCCCCAGTGACCCTATAAGGGTTAAATGGCGTTTGTGATACCACATTAAGCAGACATTAAATTTACGAAATCATCACAATATGTTAATATTAATTAACATATTGATTAATTAATTAATAATTAATATATTGAATATTACGAAATCAGTGTCAACTGTGTCATCTCTCAAACTAAGCATAGGCTATATTTAATGGGATAGGCCCAACGACCGATAGGCCTAGGGCTGCCAACCGTCCCGGATTCGCCGGGACAGTCCCGGAATCGACCCTGTGCGTCCCGTGTCCCGGATTGATCTCAAATTGTCCAGGAATTTGGTCTGAACAATGAACATCGGATGTTGAAGTCTTCAAAACTTTACAATCCACTAGCTGACACTCGGTTTTCGGTTTAGCATAATATATGGGTCCATTTTTAATGCTTTTTGTGAGAAAACGTTCAGCATTATGAACGATCTGTTGTATAAATTGCTAGTAGCTGATCACCGAGAGTTCACCGACTTTATGAAACAGGGGTTCTGGAACTGCTATAAGCACAGCAGCAGGCCTATAAATTTAAGATAAATTCTGCTCTCCGGAGACTCTGGTCGCAGGCCGGTTACAGGGCTGTTTTTAAGGAATTTTTAGAATTCCAGAATTCCTTTTCTTTTCAATCATCCATGGTAAATTACTTTCAATCGGAGAACAACGACCTTTTTGCTAGTTTTAACTGTACAGGAGTGCTTCTAAAACTGCACAAATCTATTTAGAACTGCACATTTTGTGTACAACTGCACGTTAGAAATAGGCCTGGCCGGTTAGCCTATAGGACACCTATGAACTTCCCTCAATTTCGGATCATAAGTCTTACTCTGATAGGCCTATAGGCCTATTAGGCCTATATGTAACTGGAGTTTGAAATGCTGTGCTCGTGAAGTTGATTCCAGTTTTAAATGTAGGCTACTTGTCTTTTGATGATTTGGCTGAAATTATTAAGGACTTTTTCAGTAGATTGTAGATCCTATACAACATAGAGCTGACACAACATTTGTTACATTATACGGCACATCGAGTGACTGAAGGCGTCCCGGAATGGCAAAATCAAAAGTTGGCAGCCCTAGATAGGCCCGACTAGAATAGGCCTACTGTTAATTCGGGAAAATGGTCCAAAACGTTGCCTGTAAATCTAGTGGCAGAATGTTGTTATTACACCCTTACTTACATCGCTATTGCATCCGATAACGTATTTTGCTGGCTTATGGTTGCGTTCAAGAAAAAGGTTTGTTCACTTACTGTTCGAAAATCGCAACCGAGAGGCTATGATCTTTTGTGCAATAACCGGGTTTGTTGACTTAACTCATTTACGCACGAAATCATGGCACAGGAATGCGAAAATTCTTAAAGCAAGTATGTTGAGTTGCCTGGTTATAATAATTGTCCTACCTACTCACTCAATTTTGCAGCTACCAGCTTGAAATTTACACCAAAGATGCGCCTCTATGTCAGAAGCATTTAAGCTTTCTTTCAGGATGACCAGGTAAGTAGTCTGACCTGGTTTTTGCACCAAGGTCTTCAATTGTTGCCTGAAAGATGACTATAATATGAAGAGATAATTTGTTGCCTACATTATTAGGCCGAGGTAAAAACCGATGCTATGTGGTTACTGGCAGATAAACATAGTATGCATTGCTGACATGCAGAATAACGAACACAATAATTCCATCATCTCAAATTATGAATGCCAATGTGGAAGAAAATTTTACTTACGTAACCCTGTAACTGCTTTGTCTGTTCTCCAACGTAACCCCACAAAGATACATGTAAGTGCGATGAGTACAATTATAACCGACAACAGGACCAATACAACGCACAGGTATTGTCTAGAACTGGCTGGAAATAAAGAAAAACATTACGAGAAGAAAGATTTTATATGAAAATTTGACAATGGCTGCAATTTATTTTTTGACTACTGTTTACTGATAAGTATGCACTGTGACAGTAGGCAGCAGGCAATACATTACAAGAAACAAGTTTTGACAGGTTCGAATTCCTATCTTTGAATTCTTAAATGCATATCATGGGGCCTTATACTAAACGTGTCCATATAAATGCCTACATCGTGTAACATATAATCCACGTCACTGATCGTACCCTGGCAGTGCCACTTCCAGACCAGGAGAAAGGAGAGTCTTGAGCAGCGCTAATCATATGTGCCTATGACATTAATTCCGCGTTCCTAGTTTTCAATCAGAAGAATTTATCAGCTGAGTTATCTTCAGATGCTTTGTATAGCCTTGCGACTCAAACAGAGTAACCCAACAATGATTAGTGCGATGCGTACAATTATACATAAGAATTATTAAGTCCATTAGGATTGTCCAGTATTACCTAAAAGCATTAAGTAACAATGATTTAAAATGAAAATTTTGACAATGGCACTTTTCGACTGCTGCGTACCAATAATACGATTCGCTGATCAAGTTTAGCTCTAAGCCTCTCGCTCTCGGACAACTATTATGCAGGTATACGATCTTTCTCAGTGCCTGGCCCTAGAACGGAAGAACCTGGAATAGGCACCATGCTGCGCTTCGACTTTTGGCTTGGGGAAACATCACTTTACTCCTTTATCGCTTAAAACTTCCTTCCGGCATCTCCCTCTGTGCCACTCCTTCCCGCACACCCACGGTAAATTCCCCTTGAACGTTCATCCCGCCATCTTTTTAGTCTGTTTAAGTAAACATTAATCAAGCAAAAAAATCTTGGTTGCTCAACCATTCAAGTTCAAAATCAAGTAAAGCAAATGGCCTATAAATTCCACCCTCAAACACTAAAGCACAATTGATGTCTGTACAAATCCAAATTGTTTGCGCTTTTGCAGCCTACATTAATTTGAGGGAAATGCTTGAGAGAATAATTATTGTCCTATTTAAGTGCTCTGGTGGAACCCAGAGAGGAAATTACGGGCAGTGGTCCTGGGGAATGTCCATGGGATTTGTCTGGATCCCAAAATGGATGTTACTAAGTATAATTGAACAACTGACAGTTCTGTAGACTATTCAATTTGATATACAAAAAATTGAATCTTTTACTGAATGCTTGACCTTTACAAACTTCTCAAGACTACTACAGTGTTTAACGCACTATTAACCCATAATGAGAAATTTTATAATGTTACCATTATATTGTGCAAATTAAAGATTTAAATAATGCGGAGGTGACATTTTTATGATAGGCTATCCTAAACCACGTTTCTGAGCATTGAATTCACGAGCAATTTTGTGAAGATGACAGCTTTAAAAGGTTCAATTACAGAGTGCAAATCCAAGAAAGTGAAAATTTTCAGGACTTTATCGTTCATAAACAGCTAGCAAACAAGAGCCTAAAACATGCGCTCTAGTCTACGCCAACAGCTAAAAATGCGTTGGTTTCTGGGACTCCGTTCCAGACCCCGCTGGGGGAGCTTACGACGCTCCCTGAGATACCCTAGTCGCAATGGGCTTCGTGCCTTCTGCGCTTGCAATAATGCAAACAGTTTTTGTTAAGGGGATTGCTTCCAGCTTACAGGGGGGATAATATACGCGCTGGATAGACCACTACCACACAGCAATCGTAAACACACATGTAATCATGAGCATTTGATCAGATCACAATACAGGGCTGTTTTAAAGGAATTTTTAGAACTGCACAACTCCTTCTTTCCTTTCCCAGCATTCACGGTAAATTACTTCCAATCGGAGGACAATGACCTTTTTTGCTAGTTCTAACAGTACAGAAGTGCATCAACAACTGCACAAAACCATTTAGAACTGCACATTTTGTGTACAACTGCACGTTAAAAAAGCCCTGTCACAATATAAGCACAGTCATATCAATTTATCAGAGATACATTGCAAGAGAGAACATAAACTCTATTGTTGATACCTCCAGGTGATTGAGTTGAATGGACTTCAGCAAACATGACATCAACTGTGCAAAGTGTGTTTCCAATGGGACACGTAGCTTCACATCGATGTGATCCAGCGCTTGTTGGCTTCAATGTCTGATTAGTTGACACAGTTTCTGAATCACTTCCATTGAACCGTTTCCATTTGTAACTGCAAGGCTGGCTGGAGTTGGCAGAACATGTGACTTCTTCGTTAATCGCGATGTTAGTTGTTGCATTGCTACTGTAAACATCTAAACAAATTAAACAAAAGGCGAATTCTAGTGTTAGACTTTCTCTCACTTAAAACAGCGTTAAGTTCGAGACTGTAATAACGAGCGACTAGTTTAACACCCCAGCAAGCTTTTTTACGCATTATGGATGCTACAGGTCTATAATTATGCTGCTGTAGGTTGTAAGTTAAGGTCAACCAATATCTTTATTGACATAATAAGGGATTCAGCTATGCACTGTTTAGGCTAACTAGCATCGTTCACACCAGAAGTAACCTAAGCTAGTCGCGCAATCTTCGCTTTAAACAAAACTCTTGAAAGACGGTGTACAAAATGGATAAGATCACCTTCAACCCCCCCCCAAAAAAAAACCCCTTTTCTTTATAAACCACTGTAACCAGGCATAATGAATAAGAAGTTTATTACTATTATTAATAATATTGGGCGCGGTGGTGTAGTGGTGGCGTCGTAGCCTTGAAGCCGGAAGTTTCGAGGTTCGAATTCACCACAAGTCGCCGCGTATAGGGATCTTGGGCAAGTCCTTCACTCGCAATTGCTTGGGCGCTTCGGCGTGAAACTCCGATGCAGTGTCCGCTCTGCAGTCGGGAGCGCCTCTGAGTAGAGAGCTTGAAGGGGCGCTATAACAAGTGCACAAACAAACAAACAAACAATTATAATAAAAGGCCTAATAGACTCACATAGAATTTTGCTGATTTCCAGTGAGCACGTGTATTGTTGTGTAGTCAGCTCACAATAATGGACGGATCCGCTCAGCTGTACGCTAGCTATCAGCGTTGTATTGCATGTTACGCGGTTGTCTTTATTTACACAGTCAGTCATCGAGGAGTTCGATGAATCTCCGGATTTTCTCCAAATCATCTGAGGAGCGTTGTTACCGATATACGTTACTCTACATGACAGCTGGAGTTCATCCGGTGCAATTGCAGTGTCGCATTGAGTTGGACCAATGACTCCACCAGGATCCATGTCAGAATCACAAGCCAATCCAGAACCTGCCGACAATGGCACTGTACGCTGCTATAGAGACTAAAATTGGGGTCATGAAAAAATGTTGAACAGTGTCTGCTTATAGGATTCGTTTGTAACAAAATAACTTATTCTACGACAGAAAATTTTAAAATAACAATGATGAACTCTTGTAAAGAGGACATTGACAAATTTCGTCTGGAATTAACATTATCCTATGTCAAACCTCCTAGCACCCACCCGCTACTCGTATATACGATCAGAAGGAACCATACAAGGCAATTAAGCGAACAATTTTTTATTGGAGCAGGTTGAGAAATGTTCAACAATGACGGATGTAGGCCGCCAGACATATTATGTCGTTTAAACCTGGATTATCGTCAATAATTTTTTTAAAAATACTCAGATTAATATTCACCACAGTATGACTTCTATCATGTTGGTCACAGAATACAAAGCGCTGGAAGACGCAATCAGGGCATAAAATTAAATATTCTAACCTAAAACCGTGAGTTCGGCTGAAGCTCCCATGTCTGCGTGGACATCATCTGTGCATTCATATCTTCCGGCATCGTTGGGTTCCAGCCTCAGAGCGAGTAAATTTAATGCACCAAAAGACAAATCCTTGTCAATAGTGAATCTATTCATGTAGTTGGTCGCAATTCTTCCATCTGTATAGACGTCACTCCGATCTCCTCCTCTGTCCAAAGGATAATGAAACCAAGTGATACTTCGTTCGTCAACAGGTCGTATCGATGTTGAGCAGTTGAAATACGTCGACTCATTCGCCATTGCGGTTGTGTTACTTGGTCTTTCGACAATTTTCGATTCAACTACAATCAAATAAAAAATTTGATAAGTTTCTTGCCATTTTTTAGTTATAAGTAGGCCTACTGTTATCAGTTAGGATACAGTACAAAGGAAAAAACTTCAAACGTTGGACTTTTTTCGGTGAAAGGTGAAGAATGAGATATGTAAATTTACCTTATCGGGACCAATAAAACTGGTGTGGACTCAAACTATGTACATGTACGAACAAGTCCGCTCTAAGGAGCAGCTGCTCAAACATTAATAGGATATAGTCGGAAAGTGTACCATGCAAAATCAAGACAAAACATTATGTTCACCCCAAAGATAGTGTTGCGATGGAATCATGGGCACCCGCCGAAATTTTTGAAGGAGGGGCAAAAATGGTTTAAGCCTACTATCAAAACCGCGCACCCAAAACCGTGCATATTAAAACCGCGCACGATCCTTACCGAGCTTGATTGCGCATTTGTTGGGAGTTGAATTGATTATTTTCATCCATACAGCCCCCATTGGAGAAACAATTTTTTTTTCATCAATCAAACTTCTATTTAAATAAAAATTACTTGTTTCAATCCAACTTCTATTAGGTCTAAATCAAGAATATTTTCATCAATCCAACTTCCAAACATATTATAATGAAATTTTCTAGTCAAATCCATTTCCATTTGCGTAAAAAGTATTCCATCTAACCAGTTTCTATAAAGCAAAGACAGTTTCATCCAGCTTCCAGTTACGGGAACAATAATTAATTTTAATCAATCCAGCTTCTACCTACGCAAACAATTAGTTTCATTATTCCAACTTCCATTTGAGCAAGCACTTGCCTTACAGCAATCAAAACTTATTAAAAATTTACATTCAACAAGAAGGTCATTAGAAATTAATTAATTCCGACTGACAACATTAAAAGTTTGCTGAACAATTAAATTGAATTTCTGGTAACGACAAAGAGATTTATTGCTTGTGTCTATCATTGCGCGGCTATGATCGCCGCCAGTGGCGTAGGCAAGGGGGGTTTCGGGGGTTAAAACCCCCCATTGGCTCCGAAAAAAAGGTTTTTTAAATGTTATTTTCCATTAAAGTAAGAAAAAATAGCAAAAAAACAGGGTTTCCGGCCATAAAACCCCCCCATGAAAAATTCCTGGCTACGCCACTGATCGCCGCGGTTATGATCGTGCGCGGTTTTGAACGTGCGGTGTTGTGTGTGCGGTATAAGCTGTTTCACCATCTCAGTGCGCATGCGCAATGGGTCGGGTCGAGCTCTCGCATAAACATCTTACATTTGCTGAATCTATCAGATTGTAAAACACACACCACACGCGTGACACAAACTCTTCTCTCTTTGTAGGCCTACATCGATTAATTTTTAATCCACGATTAAACTAGGTACGGTAACGCATTAGACAGAAGGAATTTACCTACTGTTGCTAGAAACGGAAGTATAGCACCTATAAATCCTCCTTCGACTTTTTTTTTATTGTGCTCCAATTGCGTTTTACTCATTTTGATGGTCACACCAGTTCCTTTTTGATACGCCTGTGCCATTTTATTGAGTTGAGGCTGTGTGAGAGCTAAAACATGTTCACCGTTTAAATCATCGTGGGCTAGCCTGATACTCACACCGGTTCCCGCTTGAAGAGATCTTTGAATTTTGTCTTTTTGTGTTTCTGAAATAGCCTATTAACTTTTAGACTCGTGTAACGACTCATTTTATATATAAATTA
Organism: Lumbricus terrestris; assembly: GCA_949752735.1. NCBI lineage: Eukaryota > Metazoa > Annelida > Clitellata > Crassiclitellata > Lumbricidae > Lumbricus > Lumbricus terrestris. The sequence goes on from OX457037.1 coordinate 81,032,151, forward strand.
CAAAAAACTTTCAAACTTCTCTGAGGTGAAAGCGAATCGTCAAGTCTTCTCCTCTAAGATTTACCTGTTTCCCGCACTGGTCTGTGAGCATCGTTGTCTTCGTTGAAATTGTAGATAGCGTAATGGGGAGAGATATTAAATTGTGCGGCACTTCGATAATTTTGTACCCCGGTGTAAAGGTTTCAGATTACCCCCTCCTAAATATTACCCCCCCCCTGCAAACTGTAAATTTCATCAATCATCACATTTATTGCACTAAAAATATCAAAAAATTTATCACGCTTCTTGTTCTGGTCTGAAGATTTTCATACGTCATCCCACTTCGTGGTTTGTTATCAATATTTTCATCTGTAACTAAAATACTATTCGCCGTTGAAGTTTACATGGAGAAAATGGCTTCGAGGCTATTATTTTTTTCGGATCAAAATTTTGATAGCAAACCACGAAGTGGGATGACGGATGAAAATCTTCTGGCCAAAACAAGAAGCAGTATGATTTTTCTGATGTTTTTAGTGCAATAAATGCGATGATTGATGCAAATCTAGTTTCCGGGGGGTAATCTGAAACCGGTTTCAAGTTACCGGGGGGGGGGGGTAATGTTTAGGAGGGGGTAATTTGAAACCTTTACACCGGGCCTTAGATTGTTCTATCAGATCTTTAGTGATTCTTTCAGGGTGGTTATCAGTTGGGTTCAACGCTCTTGTAATACAAGTAGTTATGATACCACGGTTTCTATGCCACCAGACTGGTTCCCTGCTCTTCATGGGCCTTCTACGCTGGTTCCCTGATCTCGGGACTTCCCACCCCGCTTTCCGGGGTCGCCGGGGGTCGCCGGGGGTCGCCACAGCCCCACTGAACCTCCACAAGGACACCTAGACTGTCTCCCTACTTCAGCAGAGGACGCTGGTTCCCTGCGCTGGCTCCCAGGCCCGGCACCAGAAGGGCTGCAGCTCTACTTAGCATCTATGCTCTAACCCTAGATTGTAGATAGGAAGTGCAACTCAAACCTAATCTGCACTACAACCAAACATAACAACCCGGATTTACTCAACAGATTTGATCTAGACCACAGATATGAATCATACCAAACCTAATATTTTGATTAAGCGCAGGCATTTTAAGGTTTTATCACATGAGCTATGTGATGCGTATTCATACAAACCCTCCAACATCTGTTTTACCAGGCTGAAAAGCGATGAACAACGGCACGAGCATTCTAATTCGATTGAATATAAGAAGCGCAAGCCCACCTAAAAACGGGGGTTCAAGGTCCACAGAGGAATTATTCCATATTTCATAGGTTTATTTAATCTTCTGGACTTGATACACCGAAAAATTTGATAGGATATTTAAAACGTGCAATTTACATCCGAAAGCGCATCCAATAACATAACTTTACACATATTTTTGATACATTTGTCGGATTCGATGATCTAAATCATAACAGCATAGAATCTCTCGAGCCGCAGCTCGCTAGATGGCTTCAGAAGCTGGGCATGTGCCACAAACGCACCAGAATCACAGATCCCCAAGCGATCAAACGCGACATTATTCCGTCCTCCGGTGAATACTTCAGAACCTTGCGTACAGTGCCTATTTGGGCTCAGCCCAACATCATACATAAACATCAAACTGATTTGGTTTCCGAGCGGCACACAGACTAATATAATAATATGGAATCTGACACAGCAATAAGAAATCGAGAGATGATACCAACATCCCGCAAGCCTCTAATCGGCCAAGATTTACATACTCCACACAGCGCAGAGATTCTACAGTCTAACGTTAAGAGCCTCACGCGCCGATATGCGATTTATTACGATACTTCATGGCAATGATGATCACATCATCCAAAAACACTCTGTCAGATATGTAGAGTATGATTATAATATACACAAGATTAATATGCTATATGTATAGAAACACACAAGTTAGGCCTATTACTAAAAGCTGACTCTTAGTGGTTAGAGCGGACTATTCTAGTATGATGACCGCGACGTGTCGGCACCAGGCGAATGGATAGGGAATCATATCAATACGCACATTTCGTACGCATTGACAGTGACTAAGAATCCACGCACATGCGAACGGCTATATCGCACGTAGTAGACATAGAACCGATCTGCAGAAGTAAGGTCATTTTTAGCTGAATATAACGAACAATATTTTAAGTGGATTGAATCACAACACCGGCATGCAGACCCGACAATAAAGCATAGGCTTTTTCACACACACGTACAAACGCAATATATTGCGATTGTATGCTTAACGATTTTAAGAACTTGAGGAAAATTATTAGGCAGGTGGTAAATTATAGATTGATATTTAAATAAATTATAAACCTATGCCGCGAGATATTGGACAATCTGGTCGAAATTAATAAACGCATGCAGGCGAATCAATCGATGAGAAAAAATTCGCTGGGATCATTCCGCCGGAGTTTGGCAGCAGATTCACAAAGGAATATTATTTAAAACGCCCAAGCTGGGATATGCAAGACAGTGGAACAGAAAAATCGGACCATCATTATTTTATACAAAGCAGCTAACTTGCACAGACGCATACATATCTACTAGATCTGTTTATTATTGATGTTATGCATCTAAGATAGGCCGCAAAACCCCACCGGAAATTCCGAAATCCCCAGACCCAGTCATGTATCGATAGCATGATGGGAATTTCCCAGCGTAATCAAGATCTCAAATCATACACAGCGATCTTTCAATCTGTTGTGTCATCACTGAGTTGCATAATCAGCGCTAATATGGCGACATATGAAAATTATGCTGACCTGTGCAGATATGATCATCAGAGGCCCTATAAAAGACCCTGCGTTAGGATCCCAGAGCCAGAAGCTTCCGAACAGCCGACGCAGCAGCAAGAGAAATGGAAAGCAACGAGACGCCCGAAAGGCAGACCAACGAGTCTACACAGGATGGCTTCGGTGAGTTATTTTATCAATTGAGCAAAACTAAGCTATAGGAAAAGGGAATTCTTATAAGAGGTTCTGTTATACTACAGATAAGCTTCAACAGTAATTAGATTAATTCTATCGATGCGATCACAGCCCAAGGTGGTTGGATTAAGGCCTTTCTCAAAGGCTTTTACTTTCGGGTTAAGTTTATTTTTATCTCATTAAGAATAGGCTACGCATCTGGACCACTCCTTCGCCATCAAATAGGTCTACATAATAATTGGCGTTTAGATCCAGCACGCCACTTAATATGCCACAATGTCTAGAACATGCGACGCCTAATAATAATTTTAATCTCTACAACATTCATAAGATCATCACCAAATCAATTGCGAATCATGGGTCTAATATCACCATGAGAGTTGGCCGTGTGAATCAGGAACGTGGCGTGATGCAAATCTTAGAATTTATCGGCATCCACAAAACCACGGCTGAGAGATCAGATTAATATTATCAGCATATCAGGCCAAGGTCGTAATAGCCGGAGTTGGATTTTTCATTCCGACGCCAGGACAAAATCTGGGGAGGTTAAAACGTCGAGACCTCGTGGCGTTTCGATGCTTGTTCGATAGTTTGGCATTCGATTGAAATGGGTTAAGCTGGGTTGAAGATTTTGATTAGCAGGCTTCTGTAACGCAAAACTTTATAACTTGTTAGCCCGACCCCATAAAAGACTTGCTGGGTCATATGCTTTGCGCATCAAGATTAATTATCAAAGCGATTTTAATTATGGCACAATGCCAATACAAGCTCTTCAAATGCGAATCGTGAATATAAGAGCGCCGTCGCAGCATAGGTTGATCTGAGTATTAGACATATTACAAATACCAAAGATATTCATCTGAGCATTTAGCGAAGATTACAGACTGTGTTTCATTGTGAATATATATATATATATATATATATATATATATATATATATTTGTTTACGATGTCATGAAAATTATGCCCAGCTCGAAATGCCAGCTTAAGATACCAACACAGTCACAAGCACTGAGCCTAGTCAAAAGATCACATAAAAAATAAAAATAAAAATAAAAGCGATCAAGTCAGACTTCAGTGCGACTTACTAAAAAACATAGGCCTAATGATAATATTATTTGAATTATATTTAAACATACTTTGAACAGATATACAATTGATGGTATTTTGTCTGTTAGGTATGAAAAGACCTGCAGAAGCCGAGCCGACATCGTTATTACCACCTAAAAGAAAAAGTATGTGATCATGTCCTTTGGTTTAAAATTGAGACGTAGGCTATTTATTTAAATATTACATGTAAATATATATCTCAAACATATATTAATCATAGGTTGCAAGGATATTGAAAGCCTTTATCGCTTTCGGCAAGGCCCGGCTGCGTGGCACAACTTATGTTTAACAACACACGTCTGACAAAAATATTTGGCGCCGCCCTCATCCTATGTCCAAGATTTGGTCTGGCTCCAGTAGGAAGCAGCGGGTGTTTGAGGTCACTTGCTGTGATGAAATTAATGTGTTACACGCACCGGACATGTCTGAAGCAATACTGATCATGCGACATAGATATATATATATATATGTATCCGTCAGTAGTATACGCATGCGGCGGCTAAGCCAATGGGTCGGGCTCCAATGACGGCATCAGAACCTAGAACTTGGGCGGCCCCTAAGACCATCAGCCGAATTATTGGCCCCTAAGTTAAATACCAACAAGCGCACACTTATAAAATGAATGTCTACACACTAAAAATATTTTAAATCATGATTAAAATTTTATAATTCAAGTCTAAGATTTTTTAATTAATCTCAAACACAAATTTAATTTTTTCTTTGATTCAATTTATAATCTGAAAACTAATTCAATCTTTAATTTTAAATCTTTGAATGTTGATTCAATTTTACAATTTTTTAATTTATTTTCAAACACAAATTTAACTTTGTCTTTGATTCAATTTATAATCTGAAAACTAATTCAATCTTTAATTTTAAATCTTTGAATTTTAATTCAAGTTTACAATTTTTTAATTTATTCTCAAACACAAGTTGAATTTTTCGTTGATTCAATTTATAATCTGAAAACTAAGTCAAGTTTTAATTTTAAATATTTGAATTTTAATTCAAGCTTACAATTTTTAAAATATATTCTCAAACACATGTTGAATTTTTCTTTGATTCAATTTATAATCTGAAAACTAAATCAAATTTTAATTTTAAAGCTTTGAATTTTAATTCAAGTTTATATTTTTTAATTTAATCACACGCCCAAATTTAATTTTTCCTTATTTCAATTTACAATCTGAAAACTAATTCAAGTTTTAATTTTAAATCTTTGTATTTTAATTCAAGTTTACAATTTTTAATTTAACCACAAACCAAATTTAATTTTTTCTTCAATTTATAATCTGAAAACTATGTCAAGTTTTAAATCCTTTAATTTTATTTCATGTTTATATTTTATTTAATTGTAAAATCAATCTTTTTGTGTCGTTTAAGAAACGGACAGCTATTGCCGCTACTGCTCCGCGTACAAGAAGTCGAAGTTGGATGATGCGGGTTTGTGCCAGATTTGCGCAAAACGAAGAATCTGCGGCGCGTGCGATCTCCGCCGGCAGGCACATTTTTTCGCTGGCGATTCACCATATTGCAACTCGTGCGCAAATCCATCAACCAAGCAAGTTCGCGCATCGGTCTACAGCGTCTTCGACGAAGAACAACTACCGTCGGATCCAAGCGTCACAGACGTGAGATTGCTCATTGGCGCACTTGAGGGTAGCATTTCAAACAGCTTGGAGGAACATTTAGTTGGAAAAGGGTGAGCTTCTTTTGGTTTTTCTTATTTAAAATTTTAAATATTAGAAATCTATATGTTGATAACGTATATTCACAACATTATACATTTGTGTCATATGTTTGGAGAGTTGTTGTTTGGTTGTTATTTTAGGCCGGTCAAATGGTACCTCACTTCGGAGTTCAAGTTCCAGCGAGAAAATCCAGATGGTGGCACCAGAACGACTACTACATACTTCAAGTCCGACCCAGCAATACTACTAAATACTGTGAACCTACATTCCCAATTGGAAGATGCGATTACGCGAATCGACACGCTGTCAGACAGATTTACGAACGAGGGAAGCGGGTGGACCATTGACCAAGTCGGCAATATTGCATTGCACACAGCCGAATACGACCCTATCGGTGGCTCATCGCATATACGGAGTCCAAAGTGGCTCGAATCTAAAAAGCCACTATTAATATTCAAAATAATGACAATCTATGCTTTCTGTACAGCATTCTCGCACACGCACATCCAGTGAAGCAAAATGCAGAGCGAGTCAACAAATACACACAATACTTAAGTGAATTAACCTTTGAAGACCTAGCATTTCCCATCGAGATTGGTCAGATCCCAATATTCGAAACGAACAATCCCGATTTTGCAATTAACGTAATATGTATAAACTCAGACGAGGACCACACATTTGTGCCGCTATATGCATCACAACATCGTGACCGCAAACATACGGTCAATCTGTTATTGCTGAGTGAAGGCGAGAGGAGACACTATATCTTGATCCGAAATCTTTCCCGACTATTATTCAGCAGAAATTCCCATGGCCACCAAACCTTTCCATGCCCTTTCTGTCTTCACTGTTTCAAAACAGAAGCATGTTTGCAGAAGCATATTCCGGAATGTAGTATTCATGGAGTCCAAAAGGTGCGATACCCATCTCCTGACCATAACATTTTGAAATTTTCCAACATCCAGAATCAGATGGCTATGGGATTTGTCATATATGCGGATTTCGAGGCGTTCTTGGATAAAGCTGACATTGATGCTGGCAAGTCCACAAAATTTTGCGACACGCACACACCGAGCGGGTTCTGCTGCTTGACGGTCTCTTCCTTCGCTCAGTACAATAACGCGCGACCATATGTATACAGCGGCAGTAACGTTGTCGACAGGTTCTTCACACATTTAAAGGTGGAGCAGGTTCGAATAAATAAAATTCTGTCGAAAAATGAGGCGATGACGCCTCTTTCTCAATTGCAAAACATAGCATACGCAAATTGCATCAAATGCCCCTCTTGCGCCGTCGACTTTACCGATGAAAACAAAGTAAGACACCATTGTCACGTAACCGGTCAATTCATTTCCGCGTTATGTAATAATTGCAATCTCCAGTACAAATACAAGAGGACGAAAGTCGGGCAAAATGAGTATAACTATCTCATTCCGGTCGTGTTTCACAACCTCAGGGGATATGACTCGCATATCATCCTCAAACACCTATCTCGATTTTTCGCGCCGAAAGATGTCTTCGTTATCGCCACCAACATGGAGAAGTATATGGCGTTTGAAATTGACGGCCTTCGTTTCGTGGATTCTCTCCAATTTCTTAATTGCAGTCTTGACACTTTGGTGAACAATTTATCAAAAGGCGGAAATTCTAAATTCATTCATATGCGTAGGCTCCATCCGAACGATGATCAATTCAAATCGTTGCTTCGTAAAGGAGTCTATCCATATGAATATATGGATTGTGCAGAAAGAATGTGCGAGACATGCTTGCCACCTCAGGAACAGTTCTTCAGCCGACTCACCGACGAACATATCAGCGACGCCGATTATGCCCATGCTCGAGACATCTGGGCAAAATTTGACATGCATTCGATGCGAGAATATCACGACCTGTATTTGGAAACTGATGTAGTTCTTCTAGCCGATGTTTTCGAGGAATTTCGTAAGATGTCTTCGAATTTCTATCGACTTGATCCTCTGCATTATTTTTCAAGTCCAGGTCTGAGTTTTGATGCATGCCTTAAGATGACCGATGTCTCGCTGGAGTTGATCGTCGATCCTGACCAGTTTCTCTTCATCGAGAAGGGCATGCGAGGCGGGGTGAGCATGATAACGAGTCGGTACGCCAAATCCAACAATCCATATCTCGCTCAAGGATATGATGCCACAGCAGAATCAAGCTACATAATGTACTTGGACTGCAACAACCTATATGGTTACGCGATGAGCGAGCCATTACCAACAGGCAAATTCCGTTTCTTGGATTCGGTCGAAATCGAGAATTTCGACCTGAGCTCCAAACATGATGATGATGCGCAGGGGTACATTCTTGAGGTGGATATGGAATATCCGCCTCATCTGCACAATCCACACAATGATTATCCCCTGGCTCCTGAAAAGATGGCGATAACGAAAGACATGCTTTCTCCGTATGCGAATGAATTGGCCGGCAAATTGGGAATCAAATTCAATAACAAAATTCAGAAATTGGTTCCAAACTTAAATTCCAAATCAAATTACGTCCTACATTATAGGAATTTACAATTCTACGTGGCAATGGGGCTTAAAATCACCAAAATTCATAAAATCCTTGAATTTGACCAATCTCGGTGGTTGAAGTCATATATCGAATTTAACACCGCTAAGCGACAGGTGGCCGCTAATTCGTTCGAGAAAGACTTATTCAAGCTCATGAACAATTCTGTCTACGGAAAATGTTTACAGAATAGTAGGAAACATCTTAATGTGAGACTGGTGACGAACGAAAGGCAAGCGAAACGCTACATAGCTCGTCCGACATTCCAGGAGTTCAACATTATAAATGAAGACCTTACCGCCATCAAAATGATAAAGTCTGATGTGATGTTGGACAAGCCTATATACGCAGGAATGTGTATTTTGGATATCTCCAAGCTGCATATGTATCGTTTTCACTACGAACATATACAGAAGTTGTACGGTGAAAGAGCGAAACTGTTATTCACGGATACAGACAGTTTGTGTTATCACATTCGGACCGCCGATGTGTATTTGGACATGCGGCAAAATTTGTCCGAATACGACACATCCGACTACCCCGCCGATCACTTTCTGCACAGCAAATCTAATGCGAAGGTGATCGGCAAATTCAAAGACGAGTCGAATGGGGAAACACCTTTGGAATTTGTGGGGTTGCGGTCAAAAATGTACAGCCTTTTGCTCCCCAAAGATTACGAAAAGAAGACTGCCAAAGGTGTAAAAAAGTCGTGCGTGTCCAAATACATACGGCACCGTGATTACGCAAACTGTCTGTTCGACGAAAAACCGACGAGAGCAAAATTTTATACAATTCGAAGTGTCAAGCATCAATTACACACCGCGGAAATCTCAAAATCTGCTCTTTCGCCGTACGACGATAAGAGATATCTGATAAATAATCGAGATTCGCTTGCCTACGGCCACGTGTCGCTTAAATGCTAGGTCCTTCCATAATACTTGTGCTTCTAACATCCTATCATGTATATAGCCCGATTGATTTTAATAGTTGGCCTCTAAGTCACTATTCAATATTATCGTGATGGACACCATGTTAATACAGCTTCCTGAGTATCATCTTGACGATCTGATCGCACAGATAATTATTATTCGCTTGGAACTATATTCATAAATCCACGATTAGTATTTTCGGATTTTTGTTTGCTGGACACAAAAAGTGACTATCCATTCATTTGATATTTATCGTTGTATATACTTAATTATTGTTGTGTAGAGAATTAAAATATGATATCGCTGATTCTGTGTTTGTTTTGTTTCTAATACTTCATAACCCATTAGTTTGCATTACACATTCTCCACACGTTTGATATAAGATATTTTAGCATCGCAAATAAATCCTATGGTTCCAGACTCCAAATGCTAAGCCGTGTTTGGCTGCAGAACAATCCTGGGATATAGAGTAGGTCTGTGTCAGAGTTCCTTTCCACAATCTAGGGTTAGAGAGTAGAGGTGCTAAGCAAAACAGGGGTTTGACCTTTGGCTGTTGTGCAGATTAGGTTTGAGTTGCACTTCCTATCTACAATCTAGGGTTAGGGCATAGATGCTAAGCAGAGCTGCAGCCCTTCTGGTGCCGGGCCTGGGAGCCAGCACAGGGAACCAGCGTCCTCTGCTGAAGTAGGGAGACAGTCTAGGTGTCCTTGTGGAGGTTCAGTGGGGCTGGGGCACCCCGGCGACCCCCGGCGACCCCGGAAAGCGGGGTGGGAAGTCCCAAGATCAGGGAACCATCGTAGAAGGCACATGAAGAGCAGGGAATCAGCGCCGTTGCACCAAAAGCGGCCCATTGATAACTACTAATACACCATTTAAAACATTCAGTGTCGTCGTTTTTCGGATTAATAATAGCCTTTTTATTGGCTAAATACTCGGGGAGCGGAATATAAGAACTGCCTTTTAACGGCTTATATACCACTGTATCGATATCCAACTTACTAACGGCTTTAAACCTCCAATTACTACCTCGCATCTGAAAACTTGCCATGCTCTCCTTAATTTTATCCACTGCGCTGCTATATATTTCGCTCACGTCGGTTGCGTCTAAATTCTAAAATGATACCAGTCTTTGATTTAAAATTAGGTTCGGCGGTGACTTCTCCAGATTTCATATCTACTTTCTCCATTACGCACATAAGATTGAGTTGAACTTTTACACCTCGATTTTTCGCTAGCAGACCGACTACTTGCGGTCTTACGGTATTGAGAAAAGACGTTGCGTCGATCCCACTAGTTCCATCGATCGTGTATCTATTAGTAAATCCATTAATAGCCGTCGCGGTCTCTCGAAGTTCGAACTTAATTTTATTAATTTTACTAAAGATATTCAAAAGCTCCGACTTCAGAGAATCTAGTTTCACGTTAATGGTTTCCTGGACTGGAGCATGTACATGGCTGGTTATCCAATCTGCGAAAGAATTGAATTTTGATCTAACCTTATTCTTCGCCTCGTTCAAAACATTACTAAAAACCGATTTCCAATTATTAGACGGCGGTGTATACTTTCCTGGAGTAAGCGTTGGAACTTTAATGTCTGGAACTGGAGCGTCTAGCAGAACGCTTACATGGCTGGTCTCTACAGGTACCGGCGATAAGAATGCTATGAGTTCCGCTTTTCGCAATCTCGAGTATCCTTTTAGACCTCTCTGCCTCGCAATATGTCGCAATTCTCGAACAGTATTCGTTGTGTAATTCATTTTATGTACGAGGTATGTCTTTATACTATACAAGATTTTTTTAAAAATTTCGTGAACGGATGTTAATAATTTGTCATGAAAAAAATTAGGCCAGCAGCTATGAGGGCGTCGTGCGTGGCTTAGTGGATCGATGAGTGTCTGAACTATAATGTGGCCAAGATGCCTGTTGTTGTTATGAGCGTGTTTATTTGACCACTTATTTGGTTAATTGTCCACTTTTTGACCATACTCTATCTCCGCAGTACCCAGGTAAGGCAATTATTGGTTAAATGTTCAATATTCAACCAGATTTATGGTTTAATGTTCAATATTTGACCAGATTTATGGTTTAATGTTCAATATTTGACCAGATTTAGCTTCGCAGGCGCCTAGGCAAGGCAATTATAGGTTCAATGTTCAATATTCAACCAGATTTAGCTTCGTAGGCGCCTAGGCAAGGCAATTATAGGTTCAAAGGCCCATTTTGAAGGCAATTATAGAATCAAAGGCCCAAAGTAGTCTTAATCTATCTACTAATAATGTCATTATAATCATGTAATAATAAATACTATCACTGTATAGTATAACACTTCATGTAAAACAATGACGAAAACAGTAACTAAAAACCAAAATCATTTCGTCAAATTTTTCTGGGGGGGAACTTACCCCCCCAGAGACGTCTAGATTAAACACTGATCGACTGGCAATACTTACTGCTGTAAGCAGCCAAAATTAATGATTAATGATATTCACTGGCTCCCGATTTCGTCTCTAAAGGTAAAGATATGAGGTAAGGTCTTGCTCTAAGTGCTCTTAGAAACTAAGTCTTAACTTGGCTTGGCTCCTAGGTTGGCCGACTGTGACTTCATCGATAGCAGGATACTGGAGAGGATTTCATCTATATCTCTTCTCTGCTGAAAGACCTTTCTCGCTATTCTCACGGGCATGTCATGCTGAGAACGCTTCTGAATAGTTCTTCAATCTGTGAGAAGCACTTTACAAATGGTCAGAATATCATTGGATTACATGTGACTAGCAGTCCAGTAGCTGACTTTCATACAAGTAAATTACCTTATTATACACATGCTGTTGGAACACTGTGTCCAGTTATGTAAAAATTGTCAGCAGCGATTTTGTGTGGCAAAATTGCGATCTGACTCTGTGGTCTCAGAGCATTTTATCGATCGATAGTGCCAACATTTTAGAAAATCGATTGTCTTGTCTTGTGACCTGAGCGTTGGTGCAAATATACAGTATGTGTAGCCTACATTTGCTATGCATAACGATATGTGGGGCGCTGTGGTGAGGTGGATATGTTCGTTGCCTTGCAGCCTGAGGATTGCAGGTTCGAATCCACCTCAAGTCGCCGCGTGAGGACCTTGGGCAAGTCCTTCACTCACGTCGGCGTGAAACTCCGATGCAATGTCCGTGCTGCAGATCTTAGCGCCTCTGAGTAGGGAGCTTGAAGTGGCGCTATAACAAGTGGACATACAAAAATACAAACAAACAAAGATGTATGCAATGATTTTTTATACGTTATTTGTAATAGGCTACAAGACGTTGTCACGTGTGATGATTCACGATTATCTATAAGATTTCCAATGCCCGTAAACAAGCCTCATAGAGCAAAACTTCAAAGTCTTTGTGGAGCCTCAAGATGTTCCACAATAATTACCAAATAATTACTGTGTGCTTCTTATACCTTTTCCTCACTATTAATTGCAGTTATCAAAGAAAATGTTTCCCCTATAGAATCGATCCACCCTATTCAGCAACCAGTGCCAGACGATATTGATCGCTAAATAATAAGCATCTAATTTTTATAGTGAGCCATAGGCCTACCTGGTGGGAATATAATAATTTATTGCATCCAATTGGAGCCTTTTTCTTGAAATCAACTCAATTTTAAATAGGACTCAGTTGAAATATTACCGGATTGAGAGAACATGGTTGATAATGCAATCACAAGTATGACCCCACGGTATTCCATTCTGTTCATGAATATCCTTCTCATCACCTGAAACAGTTACACACAATAATTATTCACCGCCTTACTTTCTCTGAATAATAATTCGAGTTATAGGGCCTATATTGAATTATATGCTTTAGCTAACGAAAACACAAGATGTGTTCATGTTGACAAGATGTCTACCTGCAAGAGTAGGCCTACATAAGCTGACGGATTACCGGTAATCGGCATAATAGGCCTACAAATGCACACCTGTGCACACACACGTACATATTTAATTTTAACTTAGTAAGACTCGGTGGCATAGGCGCAACCACTCTAGGCCTATAATAATTATAACCTTTTCCAAATATTTCAGCAACACCAAACAGAAGTTATGCACATTCAAATTTGGGCAAAGAAATGTTTAAGTTTCCAGCATGTAAAAGATAGGAAATTGTTGTTTGCAACAATTGTTGTTTCATCAAAGCTGATGTTCAAAATGTCCTCCATTAGCTCGAATACATGCTGTAAGGCGCTTTCGCCATTCATTGATTGCATTGTCAACAATCCCTTGATCAAAACGACTCTATTCTTCCACAATTCGCTGTTTGAGGTAGTCAACGTCACGTATACGAGTTTGATAAACGCGTCCTTGAAGGACGCTCCATACCTTGTTGTCCAGTGGATTAACCCTCGGGCTACCAGGGGAGTGGTTGCCACCCCCTCCTAGGTTTTTCCCAAATCAAACGTGTTCCGTTTGAGCCAAAAAAATTGATTATACCCATAGGCCTACCGTTCAAAAGTTATACCCGTTATACCCTAGGTACCAAGGGGGTGGATACACCCCCAGGATTATAGACTATAACGTTTCCGCCCTTTAATATGAAGAGACACAAATTATACCATTCGATAGAGGGAATGTGCGACTACATTTTCGTGCTCATTGAGTTGTCTTTTGACAACCGGAAGTGCTCAAAATAAATTAAAATGTATATAAAGGTGTTTTGTTTTTAAAAAATGTTCATGTTTTTTCTATTATAACTTATTCATAGTTTATTTTTTAATAGAAATAAATTATGCCTTTCTGTAGAGGGCATTCAGGGCCATTTTCTAATGCCAAATAATTTGTCTTTTGATGACCGGAAGTGCTCAAAATAAATTAAAATGTGTGAAAATGTTGGGGTTTTTTGCAACGCAAACCGATTATGTCTGCGTACAGGTTTTTCAGCAGCTACTACATGTTTTTTGTGTACATAAAACAGACTTATTACTAGTTTTTATTGTTGAAAATTGGACTTTACTTAATGTAAACTATTATTGTATATACAGTGCTGGCCAGTGCATTAGAAACACATGAAAAAACACAAAAAAGTGTGTGAAATTACATTTTCAATGCTATGCGCTAGTAATGTGGGTTTTTGAATTGATTATATCTTTTGGTTATTGGTGGAGGTTAGTTTTAATGGGAAAAATAAATTTTCCGGGAAATTTTACTTCTTTTCACTAAATTTCACTAAATTTAGTACATGGACAGAACATTAGAAACACACGAATAAAACTGTAAAAATTTTATGAAATAATATTATCATTGCTCTGTTTTGGTCTGAAGATTTTCATCCGTCATCCCACTTCCTGGTTTGCTATCAATATTTTGATCCGAAAAAATAATAGCCTCGAAGCCATTTTCTCCATGTAAACTTCGGCGGCGAATAGTATTTTGGTTACAGATGAAAATATTGATAACAAACCACAAAGTGGGATGAGGGATGTGAATCTTCAGACCAAAACAAGAAGCGGGATGAAATGTTTGATACTTTTAGTGCAATAAATGCGATGATTGATGCAATTTACAGTTTGCAGGGGGGTAATGTTTAGGAGGGGTAATTTGAAACCTTTACACCGGGACAATTTAGTCCTTTTGCCTAAGTCGTCGGGACACCGGTGTAAAGGTTTCAAATTACCCCCTCCTAAACATAACCCCCGGTAACTTGAAACCGGTTTCTGATTACCCCCGAAAACTAGATTTGCATCAATCATCGTATTTATTGCACTAAAAATTCAGAAAAACCATCCCGCTTCTTGTATTGGTCTGAAGATTTCCCTGGTTTGCTATCAATATTTTGATCCGAAAAATCATAGCCTCGAAGCCATTTTCTCCATGTAAACTTCAGCGGCGAATAGTATTTTAGTTACAGATGAAAATATTGATAACAAACCACGAAGTGGGATGACGTATGAAAATCTTCTGACCAAAACAAGAAGCGGGATGAATTTTTGATATTTTTAGTGCAATAAATGCGATGATTGATGCAATTTACAGTTTTAGGGAGGGTGGGGTAATGTTTAGGAGGAGAGTAATTTGAAGCCTTTACACCGGTGCAAAGGTTTCAAATTACCCGACCTAATCGCCGCGGAAGTAACTAATGGAGAAAATGGCTTCGAGGCTATTATTTTTTTCGGATCAAGAAATTGATAGCATACCACGAAGTGGGATGAGGGATGAAAACCTTCAGAACAAAACAAGAAGCGGGATGATTTTTACTGATTTTTTAGTGCAACAAAGACGATGATTGATGCAAATCTAGAGTCCGGGGGTAATCTGAAACCGGTTTCAAGTTACCGGGGGGTAATGTTTATGAGGGGGTAATTTGAAACCTTTACACCGGGCAAGTTGTAATACAAAAAATATCTTTTAACTTCTTATATTATGGTCACACTAGTGCATGTTTGCAAGTAGCCTATATTCACTATGTTGATTTTGCAAAGATTTCGTCATGGCCACCTCACATCGTCAACGCAATATATTAGTTGGTGTCCCTAGACAGCGGGATTATTGTACCTTTTAGGGC
Organism: Lumbricus terrestris; assembly: GCA_949752735.1. Classification (NCBI taxonomy): domain Eukaryota; kingdom Metazoa; phylum Annelida; class Clitellata; order Crassiclitellata; family Lumbricidae; genus Lumbricus; species Lumbricus terrestris. Next base: position 81,047,908 of record OX457037.1, read on the forward strand.
CTCCCCTTTTTGTAGCCAATGAGCAAGATGTGTAAACCTGTCATGTATGCTTTGGTTGCAAAAATAAAAACATTTGATTGATTGATTGATTGATATAATTATTGGTATGTATGTATGTATGTATGTATGTATGTATGTATGTATGTATGTATGTATGTATGTATGTATGTATGTATGAATGTATGTATGTATGTATGTATGTATGTATGTATGTATGTATGTATGTATGTATGTATGTATGTATGTATGTTAGGGCGCATCAAACGCCCCAAAGTTATCAAAATGCATTGTCCCTAGGCTTAAAATGTTCCTTTTATCTCCAATATATCCCTGATCAAAAAGCATAAAAATAAAAAATTGTTTAGGTATCCCACCTCCATTTTTTAAAATGTACATAATTAGCATTCGATATACATTACTTATTGAATTTGTCGGATTGTATGGCGTTTTAACATGACTAGTTTTAGGCTTGAAAGAAATATAGGCTATCATAGTTACTATATGTTTTATGTTTTCATTCATTCATTCATTCATTCATTCATTCATAGCATTTATATAGCGCCCCTTCAAGAAACTACTCAGATGCGCTCCCAAATGCCAATGCTGTCAAATAAGAATATTAAGGAGGAGCGCCTTGCAATTGTTGTTGGGAATGCAAAAGAGCAGAAGTTCCTCGGTGTGCCATGTTATGCAATGGGATAACAGAGAAAAACGGGGGACATCATTGCTGATCAGACCATTGATCTCCTGCGCTCATGGCAATGTAGTGACTCCATTGTCAACATGGCATTTGACACCACCGGATCAAATACAGGACACGTTGCTGCTGCTGCTTGGTTACAATTCAGATGCAGTTAGGTCGAGCTCTTCTCTGGTCAGGATGTCGACATCACGTTGGCGAAGTAATTCTTACACACGTGTTTGAAGATCTTCAAATTGAGACTTCAAAATCACCCGAGGTGGTATTATTCGCAAGGTTTCGTAAGAACTTCCAGCTCCTCAAGACACATCGGTCAGCAACAGAAAGACTATCACGCTTTGATGATAATGTATTCAGTGAGAATGCGAAACCCTTCATTGACATTTGCAGAGAACAATTTCGACAGATTTATAGTTCACAGTTGTCCTTTCATAGAGATGACTTTAAGGAATTTGCAGATCTCTGCCTCTTGTTTCTTGATGGAGAAGTAGAAGGAGATAAAGTCACATTCAAGCGACCTGGAGCACTCTACAAGGCCAGATGGATGGCCAAATTGATTTATTCAATCAAGATATGTCTTTTTGAGCAACAGATTGCAAAGCTTCCACGCAACACAATAACAACAGAGCGTCAGGTCACAAAAGTGAGAGACTTCGTGAATTTTGTGACCCTGGTTTACAGCTCTTGGTGAATGACTTGTAGTTCGGTGACTGATGCGCCAAGGAATGACTTGAAGCTATACAAATCATTCTTGCAGTATGACTTGCTGAATGCACAGGTCTCCGCGAGTGCTGTTCGTGCCTTCAAACGACATTTATGGTATTTAACGGCAGAAATGGTGCCACTTGCACTGTTTAGTAATAATGTTCCAGACACTGAACCACGTGCCCTTGCTAATCGCCTGCTTTCAGTTAAGCCAAAAGAACGCTTGCAGTTGCATCAGAACAGATCTGGATCGGACTTTGGGAAACCTAAATTTCCAGATGTAATAACAGTTACACAACTCTTGCCAATCTTGCAGGGACTGACTCGTGGTAGCCTATAGCCTATGTTTGAAATACTACAAGTTGACACTCAGTTCCTCAACGAAGAGCTGTCCGACTGGTGGAGCCGCAATGACTATCAAACTGCTATGAGAAACATTGAAGCACTCAACGCAATCAATGACTGTGCTGAGAGAGGAGTGAAGCTCAGCTCCGATTATCTGTCAGCATCAAAGACTGAACAGCATTATCAAGATGTGCTCCAAGTTGTGCAACAAGACCGGCAGAGACAATCCAATCCGCGCAAACGCAAGCCAACTTCCGAATGACAATATCCGCTTGACATGTGTCATGTAATAGCATCGCAACATAAATCTTTTTACAATAGTAATAATAAATATGTTCACTTCTAAGAATCATTGCAATACTTTTGCAATACTTCTGAAGATGGCTCTTGGCTAATACAGCACAGATAATGTCAAGAACTATTGGACCTATCTTTAAAGTCTTTTTGCAGCATAACAATGCATAATCTGTTTAGTGTGTTCGCCATTGTAAAACTTCAGTTGCTGGGTGGGATACCTAGAATATGTCAGAAAATTCTCAAATTTTGGGAAACACACTTTTTTAGTAATAGGAAAAGAAGTGAATTAGGGACAAAAACTTTTCAAAGTTTTTTAACAATTATGGGGCGTTTGATGCACCCTAATGTATGTATGTATGTATGTATGTATGTATCTATGTATGTATGTATGTACGTACGTACGTACGCACGTACGTATTAGGGTGGTCGCATCTGTAATGGCAAATTTTCAACTTGAGTTTCATTCTTTCTCCAACCCACCATTTGGTGCCACTTGGTAAAAGACTGTTGTAGCCCAAAAATTATGCCGATTGAAAAATATTTAGGACTAGCACAACGTGTTCGAAGTTTTGGATTTTAGGAAATATCATCGTCTTTTTGATTATAAGGATAATTTAGTCACATTTTTTGACCTGTGACTAGTTTTAGCAGAAAGACTACATTATTTTACTCAAGCACAACTGACAAGTATGCCTAACTTCTACAATTGGTAATGGTTTATTATATATTTTTATGAGCAACTGAACATCACAATAGTAGGCCTATTTGACGCGTGAGTTCCTGAGATCGATGACCATAAACCTATACTAGTAAGACAACACATTGTTATGTTCTTTTCGTCGGTCTGATTTCTATCTACAGGAATATTTTGTTACACTAAAAGCTCTTTATTACATGCTTAACTTTAACACAAATTCTGATATAACACGGGCAAGGACCTCAATAATAGTTGAAATAGGAAAAAATACTGATGATATATTTCGTTTATTGTGGCAATCAGAGAAGAATGACAAAGCGCATCACAGATAAACTTTATCAAGAGCTGCTGTAAAGAAATGAATTAAAATAGATGTTGAAATTATTGAGATCATAATTCTTTTATAGATCTACGAAATTACTTATTACCACACAGGAGTCAAAGAGCAGCTTTTAAACAACTTCTAAAGAGAGCATCATACACATGCAATTGAGTGCCTGGATTTTTATAGATCTATGAAATTACTTATTACCACACAGGAGTCAAAGAGCAGCTTTTAAACAACTTCTAAAGAGAGCATCATAATTGAGTGTTTGGTGAAGCCTACTCACATTGTCACATTTCATAATATAGAATTTATTCCATTACAAGTATACTTTTAGAGTTGAAAGAATGAACAAAGAGTCAAAAAATTGCCACATAAAGTGCTGTCAAGAGTGGACACAAATTACACTGCCCTACCTATTTTAAATTTGCATGAAAGGCGATGGTGTCAAACACATAAGCTATGTGCTACTCAAAATCTCTACATCATCCTCAGCAATGGATCCAGCTGAAATTACAATGGCCACCAACCAGGACATCTCAGACGACCATCCAATCCAAGGGAATAAGTATAGTAGGCTACCCTAAAGACAACACCCATTGCTACACTCTTGGTGGCAGATGAACACCTTCTTTGGGCACTTTGAGGGAAGTGTGTCGTGAAAACTACACCATAGCTCAAACCCATTCAAACACCAAATGCAATTTGAATTGTGAGACAGTGTAATAATGCCTCGGGTTGAAAACATATTAGCCTAAATCTCAGATAAAAATTCGCTTCTAAAATGGGTTGCTACTTTTAATATTACATCATTTCCTTGTACCAAGTAACCCCATGAACAATGACGGTAGAAAAAGAAAGATATCTGAGAAATCAGACCTCATTAAGAAAATTGGCGATTTTGCAGAATAGATTAATTACGTAGGACACAGATGAAACCACAATTTTTTATATTTATCCCTATAATTGTTTACTCTTACTGTTCCCTTGCTGTAACAGTCTAGGAGCAATAAGTTATTATTATCAGTCACGACAACAAGGCAAAACAGGTAGTATTTGTAAAGACATAAGATATGATAGATGTTATCTGTGATGCGGTGTGTTATACAGGTTTTCATGCCTTTGAGGAGTTTCTCTTGAAGTGGCGCTATATAAATTGATGATTATGATTACGATAACAGTAGCATCATTATGTTTAAGTGTGGACCAACTACAAGTAGTTGAATTAATTCCTGGTTTGAAGATTCCTGGTTGATTACAACCATATGGCTACTTTTGAGCATTAGAAGACTTGCTATTATAAGGGTAAAACTTTGATGGCGTTGTGCTAGTCCTAAATATTAATATTTTCTCTTACAACTTTTTGTGTGATGTTTCTGGGGAGAATGGAACCAAATGGCGCCTTGGAGAACACTCAATTCAAGCTTTCATTTTTAACGACCACCCTAGTACGTATGTATGTATGTTTGTATCTATGTGTGTATGTATTTATGCATGTATGTGTGTATGTATGTATGTATGTATGTATGAATGTATGTATGTATGTATGTATGTATGTATGTATGCATGCATGTATGTATGTATGTATGTATGTATGTATGTATGTATGTATGTATGCATGTATGTATGTATGTATGCATGTATGTATGTATGTATGTATGTATGCAAGTTTGTAATTATGTTTGAAAGTATGCATGTCAGCATGCATGAATGTAGGTATCTAAGTATGCATGTATGTATGTCAGCATGTATGTATGTACGTATGTATGTATGTATGTATGTATGTATGTATGTATGTATGTATGTATGTATGTATGTATGTATGTATGTATGTATGTATGTATGTATGTATGTATGTATGTAAGTATGTATTTAATATGTATCTAGATTATGTATGTAGGTAAGTAAGTATGTAAGTATGTATGTAACAGTTCAGCATTCTGTATGTAAGTGTCAAAAAAGTATGCATATCAGCATGTATGTATATAAGCATGTATGTACTATGTAGATATGCATTTATGTATGTATGCAAGTACAGTCGTGTATGTATATGTGTATGTCAGTATGTATTGAAAGTTTGTTAGTACGTATGTATGTATGTATGTATGTATGTATGTATGTATGTATGTATGTATGTATGTATGTATGTATGTATGTATGTTAGGGTGTCCCAACAAATATTTTTCTAGAAACTTGAAATGCAGTCCCCCTAAAAAGTTTCCATATGGTCCCATAATAACACCTGTAAAGTTTTATGACACTAAAAAAATATTTAGGGGTGGCTCAAGCCGCCCAAATTTAACCCATATTGGCATAATTTGCGCCTGATGTGTCCAACTTCTAAATGCCTTTATATCCCAATCGTTGATCCTATTATAACAAATTTACTACCCTTGGAAAGCTCGTGAATGGTAGAATTAACAGGTATTTAACTTTATTGGATACAATGGATATTTTGGGCATAGTCTTATGCTCAAAAAATGCAAAATCGAGAAAAATTTGAGATTTTTGAACTTTGGACACAATATCAGTGCACACACAACTAATCATTGGGAGTAGTCATTACAAACTCTTGATAATGTAACAAGTCGTGGTTTTAGCTCCTCCATACCTTCATCTGCTTCATAGTAAGAAATTCTGAGGGGGCTGTGAGGTTCAACCCCTATTTGTCCTAGGACCACACAGTAAAGTTTTAATTGCACACCCCATGCAGCTACACAACAAATCAACGTCTGGACCGTTATTTTTTTACTATTCTCATACTGATCTGCTGATTCTACATCACTGCACTCAAATTGTTCTTCAGTTCTACGTTCTACATTTACACATGTCAACAAGATTGTCACAATTGTGGTTAGAAAACATGTGCCTGTGTTTTTCGACAACCTGTACGAGAAATTGTCTCCGATCTACGTTCTTCGTTATCGTTGAGCTGAAATTCTGTATCAAAGCTGCGTCATGTTTGTTCAGCACAGTCATTTACACAGACCAACGTTATGAAAAATCACACGTGGTCTTATACGATTGGCTATCTCGCCACTCTTTCACCGAAAGATCGAGAAAACTATATTTGAACGCAGCATGGTTTGGGAAAAACTTTTAGGAAGAGATAACCCCGTTATTCCACATTAATGAGAACTCACTGAAAGAACAGAGAGAATTGCTATCTCTTATATCTTAGGTGCTGGTATACCAAGAATGATGTTGCATCATTTTCAGACTTGTCATCTAGAGCAGCATTGCCAGAATTATAAAGCTATGGATTAATTCAAAGAGAGCAGTGACTCTACATGAGAACACCGCCTGACTGTAGATGTCAATCACAAATCTGAGACTTGTTTGGGTTGGATGCCCTGTAATTCACGGTCGTCAACTGTATATGTGATTCGTTTCCATCATAAAGCAATTAGATCTATATTGCCTTACCCATCCAACTTGCTCTGTGATGGCAACAGGCTTGCGAAATGCTACCGAATTGTTCAATCCAACCATGAATACCAAGAGTTTTGAAAATTCTTGATAGTCATATTTCGAGTATGGCCACGCTAAAGCTGTTCAGTAATGAATTCTTATGATTTGTTAGATGCAGACTGCAGTAGCATTGGTCGAGGGTTTGGTTGATGGTGAACCAGATTGGAGCATTCATCTTTAAATGGCTTGCAGAGCTTAATTACAGACCATTGATGGACAAATTTTTACCAAGGACACAAAGAATGCACCAGGCAACTGGACTTAAAAGATTTCTGTGATGTTAACAAGATGTTACGACTGATGGCTGATGTAGAAGGGTGCAAGGCATTGCAAACTCTATTTAATATGCAGTTATTGAAAGCCGTTGTCTCAAAGCATTTGCCAATAATTAGGCCTAATGCATCACACTTTCACGACTTCAAAAGGTTCAAACTGCAACCGTTGATTCCTGTCCTGGTCCAGAGGTCAACTTTAGCACACCAACATGTTTGTAGGCTACTTCCACCAACTAGAGAAAAATCAGACTGACAATCTGTTAACCTTATTCATTTCTACTCCACTGATGATTGCCATGTGGAGGTAGCGACCTGCAATCCTAGTGCACGACATTTACATCATTCGTTTGCTCGAGAGCTTAACTGTCGTCCTTATGCTTGAAAAACCTCATTCGCAAATACAATAAGGTTGCATATTTGTAGATTTTAGTATTTCAGAGCAATATAAGGTTATTAAGCAATACATAAGCACGCTAGTGGGATCAAAGTGTGGACCTCCGAAAATTTCAAACTCATAGGCCTATATGTCGCACGTATAATTTGTGACAACTTACACATATTATATGTGAGCTTTGAGCGGCCTCTAAATATTTTCAAAATGTCCAGAAATTTGGCAGGTACTATCATAGGACCATAAGGAAACTTTTTGGAGGGACTGCATTTCAAGTTTCAAGAAAAATATTTTTCCTGTGCAATCGTGGGACACCCTAATGTATGTATGTATGTATGTATGACATTTTATGTATGCATGTATGTTCGTATGTAAGTATATACGCTCGTACGTACGATTTTTACGAACGTATGTTTTTATGCGTACATACATACTTACATACATATACTCACATACATGCCTACATAAATCCTTTCATGCATATATACTTACATACATACTTGCATGCATACATACATGCATACTAGGGTGTGTCTAAATATTAAAGTCTGGACCGTAATATCGACCAGTATGCTTTTGTGTTCCACGGTAACAAATAGTGTTATTTGCAAAACTATACAAAAATCGGAAAAGATTTAGGACTTGCTCATTGCTCAAGGCAACGGAATAATAGCCATTTGGGCGACATTGTGATACATTGTAATTTTCAAAGATCCATACACATTTGAACACAGAAACATCAGAAATAAGGCAAAATCCAAAGAAATACTGTAAGTTGCCATAGTTTATTCTCATTAGTAGGCCTACATTTGAAAAAAATTCTTGCGTTACTTGACCATTGCAGAACAAACTCTTTATTTCTGACCAGGGCTTCATTGACGGACTGCATAATTATAGAGTCACTTCGCCAGGTCATTCGTCACTCTTGGGTCAGATATGATGACTTAATTTTGCCTCACTCTGTGATTATTCTGAGTATCATTATCGATGGTCTCAATCAGGAAGAGATCTTGAATATTCTGGTGATGGCTTAGGTAAAGTAGGAAGACTCTCTTGAGATCAGTTCCCAGAGGTGACCCGTCGTAATAGCCTCGTCAAAACACCCCGTGTAAACAGTTCCGCGAAAACATCCCTCATCCATTTCTCAGGCGTTTTATCATTCATCCAGCTTCTATTTAATATATAAAACACATTCATTCCGCTTTCATTTCTCAAGCGTTTTATAATTAACCCAGCTTCTATTTAATATATAAAATACCTTCATCCCGCTTCCATTTCTCAAGCGTTTCATCATTCATCCGGCTTCTATTTAATATATAAAATACCTTCATCCCGCTTCCATTTCTCAAGCGTTTTAGAATTCATCCAGCTTCTATTTAATATGTAAAATACCTTCAGCCCGCTTCCATTTCTCAAGCATTTATCATTCGTCCAGCTTCTATTTAATATGTAAAAAACCTTCATCCCGCTTCCATTTCTCAGGCGTTTTATAATTCATCCGGCTTCTATTTAATATATAAAATACCTTGATCCCGCTTCGATCTCTAAAGTTAAAAAATCGATAAAACGCTTAAGAAATGGAAGCTGGATGAATATTATAATTATAATTGGCCGAATTTTAGGGTAATGAATAATCCGTACAATGTACTTTAGATCGCTGCGAATCTTGCAATGCTTACAAGAGGATCAAACTGAACGAAGAGGACCTGTGCGATTCGTGCTCCAGCTAGCATAATTGTCCAACCAGCAACATGAGACGAGCTCCAAGATTCTTCCGGAGTGGTCAAGCGGATTGCATTATATGTCTGAAACGTCAAGCTAATCCGAATCTTCGAGTTTCCATGCAAAATTCTTTTATGAAAAGATCGTTGGACGTAGACAATCATTGCTACAGTCGCAGGAATCTTGCATTGCAAACGACTTGGAGGAAATTCTGCGAGATGATGGGTAAGTAATCTTTTCGACTTAGAAATTTTCTTCACTAGTTCACTTGCATTGATATAAAATCTTTTTAAAAATTAAATTTAGACAATATTTTTTCTGAAATGCTACAGAAATTATTTGGACTTAGAAAATTTCTTGAAATTTTTGCGCGGTGAAATGGTATCTGGCGGTCGACGTGGGCTTCCGTCACGATACACCAGACGGGGAATGCACAACGACTGCTTACTTCAAGTCGATCCCTTCCGTACTAGGTCATCCATCGCAGATACCTGAACAACTGCAGGAAGCTATCGAGAGATTCGACGCTTTGGTGTACTCTCTTACAACAGAGGGGTGAGGTTGGAAAAATTACAAGCGTTGTTGACCTAAACATTTGCAAGTCTTTGTGCGACCCGATCGATGCTTCGAGTTATATTCCAACGCCGAAGTATATTGCAACTAAGCATGCCACAGTGAACATTCATAACGACGACGAACTATGCTTTCTGTATTCCGTGTTATATGTGTTCCACTTCGAAAGAAGAAACGCTGACAGAGTTATTCTGTATAAGCCATTAAGCCATGCAGAAACGAGTTAGATGTGACTGGCCTTCAGTTTCCAATGAAAATTGGGCAAATTCCTCTCTTTGAGAAACTCAATCCATAATTATATTCTAACCCTGACGACCGATCCTTTGCCCATTTCTACGCATCTCCACACAGAGACAGAAAGCATACTGTCAACCTACTTCTTCTTAGCGATTTTGAGAAACGCCATTATATTGCGGCTCGCATCTTGTCCGCATTCTTGTCCAGTCGCAATTCAGAAGGACATAGAAGTTTCTCATGTCCCTATTTTTTGAATTGTTTTTCGACCACAGGCGGCAAAAACGAGCATATGCCAGAATGTGGCAATCATGGAATTCAAAAGGTAAAATCTCATAATGAGGTTTTTAATATTGTTAGACAGCTTGTGTCTCTAACACGTTCTGGTGCCATGTTCACACATTATTCGAGCACCTGTGCTTATAGACTTTGAGAGCAGGGAGTGGCTTGGCGCAAATCATGTTGCTGCTGTATAAATTCAAGTCGAGCGTAGGCTGATCAGACAATTGAGTGCTGTGGTGTTGGACGACGGTCCGTTTGGTCGGAGCGCTGTTCGCTTCTGTTGATGTTTCGTCGCATCATTTGCGAGTTCGTACCGACGGGTCTTTCTTCATTGTCTGCATCGCCTACGAGGGTGATATTGCGTTGGAATGAGCTTCACGGTCGCTGCAGAAGTCTTCGTTAGAATGGCTGACGTATTGGAGGTTTTTCTGGGGAGAGGATTGTTCGGGGATTTACCAGGAGGAAGACCATGGAAGATGCTGGGGAATACCCATTCTACCCTCATTCTTTGTAGCTTACATTAAATGTTTCCCATTTCCCTCAAATTTTGAGGGAAATGTTCGAGGGAATTGTTCTATTGAAACGCTATGGTGGAATCCAGAGAGGAAATTACGGGGAGTGGTCCTGAAAAATGTCCATGGATTTGTCTGAATCCCAAAATGGATGTTGCTGAGTATTGTACAGCTCACCAGTGCCGGATTAACTTTTTAGAGGCCTGGCGCAAACAATGCAACAAAACTAAAGTAGGCCCTCTATCCAATCAAATTATCAAAAAAATGGAGAAAACTTAATTATATAGAAAAACATACTTTAATAATTTATGAACACAAAATGAAGCTGTGATAGGATCATAGGAGATTTTTAAATTTTACTTGTTACAGTTCAACTGTTCAAAAATGTTCGTCGAGTTTAAAAGTCTTTCCTTCGCGCTTTTAAAGTAGAGAAAGAATCAATGATATCTTGAAAGTCAAGATCTGTCAAGATTTCCGACTCAATGTTCAAAAGAGTTAAATTTGCCAATCTGTCCTGGCCCATTGTTGACCTCAAAGCTGATTTAATGCGTTTTAAATGACTGAATGATCTTTTTCCCCGTTTGATGTGATCGTAAAAAAGCAGAATCGTTTAGTTTTCTTTTGGTACTCTTCAATTTTACTTTATTTCCATGTTGCTTTATGGATTTAGAGTACATGCCATCTTGATTACGACATGGTTCAGGTCCCATCTGCAGCCAATAACTGACCAAATCTTCATTCATAGTCCACAGAGCAGCATCTGTTTGTGGCACGTTTCCAACAGATTGATTCTCTTGTTTTAATGGTAGATCTATGGTAGTTTCAGATTTAGGCATATCAATGATATCATTTTATTTATTTATTTATTATTTTTTTCCTCAACCAAAGCAACAAACAAACATCATACAATCATGGCATTGAATAATACATTAACATAATTTGGTGAAGAAGGGGAGACCCAGAAGGGATGGAAAATCCCGCTAATAGGGCCACCCATAATTCATGTAAAATATAAAAGAAAAACATGACAGAACATTCAATAATAATATTATTATTATTGTAGGAATAAAAAAATGATTAGGGAGAGAGAAAAAAAATTAAGCAATCGACATTTCTGTAAATAACGAGAAAAACAACTCTTAACTAATGACTTAACTAAAGACTTAACTAAGGGCTTGGCTTGGCTTGGCTTGGCTTGGCATTGCTGAAATCAAGGGTGTCTGTTGTTGGCATTAGTGCTGACACTGATGAGCGGCCTAAGCCTGAACTGCAGCCAGCTTCTGACGCTGAGTCGACACCATCTATAAATTGCGGCACTTCTCGTGTTTTTACTGTCAGAAATTTATCAATACTACCACGTTGCTGTTTGCCTACCTCTTCAAGTTCGCGTTTTCTTTGACGTTTCTGCCAACCGGACTCAAATTTCTTCATTTTCTTTAGGTCTACTTATTTTATTTGTTTAAAAATTAAAAAAGAAATAAGCAGCTACATAAACACTAAATAGTAGATAATACAATTACATGGAACATACACTGTGTCGTCTGTACCGTACGCATATCTATATTTTATTTGGTGATGGGCTCGATCCGCGCAAAAATTGATTACGTCATACATGTACGTCATCATTACAGTACACAATTAATTAGTACGTCATCATTATAGTAGTAGTACTGTAGAAGGCCTGTTTTTATAATGCCACCAAATTTTATATGCAATGCTTGTTTTAGAAATTAAACATTTTAAATAAGCCAGACTGTGACTTATATAAACAAATACGGATAATCGGATTTCTCAATGGTTTTTTTAAATTTTTACCCCCGAAAGAAGGCCTGGCGCAAGTGCGCCAGTTGCGCCATAGTTAATCTGGCACTGCAGCTGACAGTGGATTACTCAATCTGATATAGGCCGATACCTACCGAAAGAAGTTGACATTTTATTCAATGCTGGACCTTTCCAATCTTCATAGACCTACTACAGTGTTTAGTGCACTGTTAACCCATAATTAGAAATATTAGAATGTAACCATTATATTGTGCAAATTAAAAAAAATAATGGGGAGGCGACATTTTATGATATCCTAAACCTCATTTCTGAGCATTGAAATCACGAGCAATTTTTCGCAGATGACAGCTTAAAAAGGTACATTTACAGCATGCAAATAAAAAAAGTAAAATTTTCATGACTTTATTGTTCATAAACAGCTAGCACACAAGAACATAAAATCGATGCCAACAGCTAAAAATGCGTTGATTTCTGGGGCAGACCCCGCTGGGGGAGCTTACGACGCTCCCCATACTCCCTAGTCGCTATGGGCACTCGCAGCTTCGCGACGCAGGCTGTTAGAAGCGTTTGCGAAGTCAAGCTTGACAAAAATATGATCATTGGGTAGATTAGTAATGAACCTGCGAGCTGCATGTGCCGCCGCTTTGCAACCAGCGGGCGTAGCAATGCCGACCTGCAGCGGGGCAAAAAAAGATGTTAATTGGCCTACTGCAAATTATTATTATTATTATTATTATTATTATTATTATTATTATTATTATTATTATTATTATTATTATTATTATTATTATTTTTAATCAACTTCTTTATGGTTTCAACAAATATCGCAAGCAGTCAAACGGTGCAAAAGCTGTGTGCATTTGGGCGAGTCCAACCACCCTCATCCATGTCAATTAAGGGCTTAATAAAAAAAAACCTGTGAAAGCCACAGCATTAAAACGTTGTATAGTCATGGAAATACGTTGGAATAAGAAACTTGATTCTTGGGGCTCCCCGGTTGCTTGTGTTAGGCGGCGGCCCAAATCTGAGATGAAGTCAAGGCCTTTGTCGTTGATTGGGCCTAAAGTTTCCAAAGCCACCGTGACGAAAATATGAGTATCAAGGAGGGCATTGTATTTCTGGTTCTTTCTGTCCTCCGCCAGGCTTGCTGCTGATCCAGCACGGATGGCTGAAGCGGAAAGGTAAGACGGTGCCAATGTGTCCACCACTGTGGCATCCCACACCAAACCTCTGCTGGTTTTCCATGGGATGAGCGTGATTCCATCCGGTCGTTTGCCGTCCGATCTTATCAATCCCTGAGGTTTCTTGGCCGCCGGGTATCCAGCTTTAATAAGAGCACGGTATATCAAATCGTTAAGTGTACCATGGCGGGCCATACGGCCAAAACCTAGCGAGCAAGACAAACCGTGCTCGCCCCTTGCTGTGACAAGTGAGCCACAAGTGCATGTGTGTGGTTCGCAAATGTTAGCTCCTAAGCGCAAACCAACTGCCACCCTCATAGCTTCGTCACTTAATCTAAAACCACAAGACGTGATCGGCAAGGCGTGCAGCCGTCTCCGGCATGCTGAGTCGTGATTGCATTCCAACGCGCCTGCATGGTCGCATTTATCGGTGAGTTGGATAGTTCCAAGAATGTCTTTTGCAGTAGTGGGTTGTCCCATTGAGATTGCTTTTGATTTGGGAAGACTTCTGTGATTTTGATTCCAAGTTCCTCCTGCCACATCGCCTTCAGCTTCTCCACATGCGGGTCCGGCTGAAAATCGAGCACTCCGATTATGTCAGACTGAAGGACGAGGGTGCTCGCGGCAGATGCCAAAAAGGCGGGAAGCGCCAGCGAAGACACCCTGCGTATTCCTAGTCCTCCCATGCTGATGGGGAGGGTCGACTGAAGCCATTGAGAATTTGACAAGTTGATGTTTAAAATGTCTTCAAGGCCCTTTCGAAGACACTGGTCGTATTCTAGCAAGGTGGGGTGACCCACACACGGTGCACAACGCAGACTGTATAGTAACTTTGGGAAGCCCAAAGAGCTTTTGAGAATAAGCAACGCATCTTGGCGCGCTATTAGGCCTAGTCTAAGCATAGCTCTTTTAAGCTCCTCCACTCTGATGTCGAGTGCGATTTGAAGAGCCGACCCAGTGGAGAGTGGTGCTCCTAAGAGACAAATGTAGTCTGGGTTGACGCGCGTGAACTGACTAAAACCGATGCGTGTGACTAACTGCATATCAACGGCTGTCACTTCGCATTTTGCTCTGTTGAATACAAGGCCCAATGCTGCACAATCCATCTCCAGCGAAATGATGTCTGCTTCCACCATGGCTAAAGGTCCACCCAAGGATATGTCGTCTAAATATCCGAAGGCTAGAGGAGAAGTCAACTTGAGGAGAGCCGGTTGGAGCGGGAGACAAAACAACAAAGGGCCAAGCGGATCACCCTGTTGTGGGCCGGCCATAGACGTTATCGTGTATTTACCAAATTTGAGATTAGAAGATTCTGCGTAAGCCATATGACAGTAAGATGCGATCTCTGGAAGAAGAGAGTTAACAGAATCCAGCATACAGTCCCGATGCAGACTATTGAACGCATTTGAAATGTCAAGCTTCACGAAGACGGCGTTAGAATCCAGCTCAGCCAGGAAACGACGTGAAGCATGAACTGCAGCTTCCGCTCCACCTGGAACACCGACACCTAATTGTTTAGGTGATAAATAAGACAAAATCTTGGGCACTGAGTGAGAGTTGGCTCCCTTGGAGGCCAATCTACGCCATAGGTATCCAATCACTATGGGTCGGAGGCCACCTGTTTTCTTCTTGAGGGCGAACAGCGTTCCACCGAACGGTATGGGTCTGATTTCCTGCGGGCAAATACCTTTCAGCAATAAGTTGATCAGTGCTGTGACTGCAGAGACGAGTGTATGACCTCCATCCTCGGATGTAATCATCTCCAGAAGGTGTTGTGGTCGTAGTCCATTCGGGCCCCCCGACGACACAGCTGGAAATGTGCGAATGAGGTCACGCAGCTCCGACTCTGCAAGTTGGATCGCCTGACAATCAGGTGGAAGTGGAGCCAATCAGATGGTCCGATGGGGGGGTTGGATGCTTTGCTTGTAGATCTGCGAATGTCTGTTCACAGATCACGGCAGGAGTATCACCTGAACAAAGTATCCTTGCGGCAGCTTTAATATTTCCATCTTCGAGTTTTGCCGATACTGCCGCCGCGAGGGACTGATCACTACCGTAGGTTTTGTTATACCTCGTCTGGGGAAGCTGTTGCTCATCATCGAAAATAGATTCTGTCTTGGTGTGCCAGGTGTCAAAGAATTCTGTTGTCCTTTTCTTAATGATAGAGGTTAGGTTATGACGCTTGCCTCCATGTCTTGGCTGCTCTAGTATCACTGCACCGAAGCTCAGAAGGCATCTCCAGCTGTCCAGTTGTGTGGGATCTGAAGTGGGTCGGTTAATGATGGTCGTCAAAAGTTGACTCGTGCAGGATCGGGCTCCTTTCCGGATGTGTCGCAGGAGTTTAAACTGTATATGCATGGGTGTTTAGAGTAATCAATTGCGGGAATTGGTTGATAACTGTTGATGGTCATTCCATCTATGTAATCCAAGGTTGAATTTGCATCTGGCGGCGTCGACTCAACCTTATCCGTCTGGCGGTGATCGACTATCTCTTGATTGTCATCATGGCTGGGGCCTGCTCCGAAAGGTAGCCTATGCGACCCTGGACACGGTTGATTTCGAGGTCCGTGTAGGTGAACCTTCCCGTCCTTGTTGTGTAACTGCCTAAGCGATCTGCATACGCTGCAGACGCCTTTAACTTTTTGTGACGTTCGACCAGGCGATGTGATATAATCCGCCGTCTCGACACAATACGTTGTCATGGTAACGTTTGCCTCATTTCTATCCGTTTAAAGAAGATGGACAAATTTAAATGACGCGATGAACGTTATGAAGAAATTAGTTTCCAACCGTAGCCTACTCAACAGAAACCTGCATGGTCGTTTCGCAAAACGTGTCTTGATCTTAGCGAAACGGTTAAACTAAAACGGAACAATCGAATCACGAGACGACGATCTTTCTGATGGTGATAAAATGCATTGCTAATGAACACGCGATTCACAAAATATTGATTTAATATAATATGATTTGGTATAATAGTATATTATTAGCTTTCCACGGTATAATAGTATATTATTGTTATTTTTATTATTATTATTATTATTATTATTATTATTATTATTATTATTATTATTATTATTATTATTATTATTATTATTATAAAAAAAACATTAGGCTACGTAACGTAGTCATTCCAAGACCTACAGGTGTCTTGACTGTTCGAGTCTGCTGTTCTCATAATCGACAAAGAGTTTCCGATTTGTAGGGCGACTGATAGACGCTGAAGCAGATGGCTGGTCTCACTCGGGTCACCTTTGGCCGCTGACATCTTTCGTCCTAGTTCTTGTACAAATTGAAGAGAATCTTCATCCCAGCTTCCTCCGGTTTCGACTGCAATAGGGACGAAATGATGCGATCTTGATAAGTCTGCATACTTGCTTTTCTTGTTGCGGGCTGCTCTTTCCGCTGCTGCACCTGCATTTTCTGATGTTAAATGCCTGTAAGATGTTGCAAACGTATCCGGTACCGTGACATCCCACGCCAAGCAAAGACCTCTGTGCCAGGGAATAATGGTTACACCATCTGGCCTTTTGCCATCAGATCTGGAAAGTCCATTCGGCTCCTTTATGGGTGGTATTTTGGCTCTTACGAAAGCACGCCACAGCACGTCATTGATCATTCCATGACGTTGCTGCCTCCCGGCTCCTTTTTTGCAAGATAATCCATGCAAACCATTCTGCTCGACTACGACACCACAGTTGCATGTGTGCGTTTCGCATAAAGCAGTGCCAAGTCGAATACCAGCTGCTATTCGTAGCGTGTCTCCCGACATTCGTAGTCCGGCTGCTGTTATCGGGAGCGCATGAAGCCAGTCTCCTGAATGTGGCGATTGTACGGCTAACAAGCGGGCTTTGGCGGAAGAATCAGTAGTTCTTTTAGATAGATCTTCAAGTGCATGTATACGATAATTGCACTGTCCCATTCTCTTTGTGCATGCGCCTTCTGCTCTGTTGGAGGAAGTGCGTTCGATCTCATTGACCACGAATTGAAAGCTTCCTCCACTAATGGGTCTATAAGCGACACGGCAACATCATGTAGAATTTGGTCTTGAAGGCTTCGCGTGCCAGCGAATATTATTACTATTATTATTATCAATATTATCATTATTATTATTATTTTATTTTTTATTTTTTATTTTATTATTATTATTATTATTATTATTATTATAATAATTATTATTATTATTATTATTATTATTATTATTATTATTATTATTATTATTATTATTATTATTATTATTATTATTATTATACTGTAGCAAAAGCACCCGCGAAGGCCACCGCGTGAAAGCGCTGTATGGTAACAGAAAGTCTTTGATATAGGAAAGTCGTTTCTCTCATTTCGTCAGTCGCCTTCGTTAAGTGACGACCCAAATCTGTAATTAATTCGATGCCTCTTGAGTTGACAGGGCCTAGAGTTTCAATGGCCAATGGAACGAAGTCATGTGTGACTGAAAGGGACTGGTATTTTTGAGTTTTCCTGTTGTCCGCAATTTCTGCTGCTGCTCCTGTTGTGACAGACGTAGCCTGCAAATACGACGGCGCTAGAGTGTCAACCACAGTCACGTCCCATACGAGGCTCCGACCTGCTTTCCACTGTATAATAGTATATTATTATTATTATTATTATTATTATTATTATTATTATTATTATTATTATTATTATTATTATTATTATTATTATTGTTGTTATTATTATTATTATTTTTATTGTTATTATTATTATTATTATTATTATTATTATTATTATTATTATTATTATTATTATTATTATTATTATTATTGTCATTATCATTATCATTGTTATTGGTATTATTATTATTATTATTATTATTATTATTATTATTATTATTATTATTATTATCATTATTATTATTATTATTATTATTATTATTATTATTATTATTATTATCAATATTATTATTATTATTATTACTATTATTATTATTATTATTATTATTATTACTACTACTACTATTACTACCACTACTACTACTACTACTACTACTACTACTACTACTACTACTACTACTACCACTACTACTACTACTACTACTACTACTACTACTACTACTACTACTACTACTACTACCACTACCACTACTTCTACTACTGCTGCTACTACTACTACTATTGCTACTATTGCTACTACTACTACTATTGCTATTAATATTACTATTACTATTATTATTACTTCAGATAGGTCTATTTAACTATTCGAGTTAATCAGTTCACATGTAGGTTAAATGTCGAATAGATAGGGTGGAGGTCGTCGTGCATTAGTAAGAAACCAATTGAATCTACATGAAGTTGGCCCATAATAATTCTCCTACTGAGAATGCCATAACCCTTGTGAAAACATGTCTATAACTACTTTACCCCGGGAAAGGGGCATGTTACGCATGTAGTCATAATCAATAATCATGCCGCCCAATATGAAGTATGCCTTGTTCATAATGATGTTTCAGCGTTGGAATTTGGTATGATGAAGTTGTTTACTTAGGACATTATCTTACACTAGCTGGGGTACCCGGCGTTGCACGGGAAATTTAGGATTCGATCCGCTACGGCCACAACCCCACCCTACCACAATCCGACCTCTACCGGTACGCGCCCCGAGAAATTTAGGTCTCACGAAAATTTCCACCCCATCCCACCCCACCACCACCCCACCCCACCCCTTCCACCCCACCCCCACTCACCCATCCTCACCCCCAAACCTCACCCCACGCCATCCCACTCCCACCCCTCATCCCCATCTCACGCTTCCACCTCCACCACACCTCTCCCCAGTCCCTCCACCCCACCCTCGACACCCCACACTGCCAACCCCCATCTCTACCCCTCAACCCCCCTCTACCATCCAATCCTCCCTCTCCCCGCCTCTTCCGGTAAGCGACCCGTGAAATCCGTCCTGGCAAAAGAGCTGGCTTAGACACCTTTAAAACGGTTAAAATTACTGCTTTTATACGTGGCAAGCGAATGAAAATTTATAGCAAAAATCAGTGTTTTTGACCCCCCGCACCCAGGCCCCCTGGTGGTAGAGATTTTCCAACCACTGATCCGGGGGGTTCTGATGGACCTCTATCTAGAATAAAATTTCAAACCAATAGCTGCGTTTTTTGAAATTTTTGGGGGTTTCGCCCCCCACCCTGGCCCTCATAGTGGTACGGAATCGCCAACCCCTCGCCTTTGCGTCTCGTGCTGAGACCTACACAGTAGTGAAGGTTTGGAGTGAAAAGCGAAAAAACTGTGAGCGTGCATTCTGGACAAATATACATACACACATACATACATACATACATACATACATACATACATACATACATACATACATACATACATACATACATACATACATACATACATACATACATACATACATACATACATACATACATACATACATACATACATACATACATACATACATACATACATACATACATACATACATACATACATACATACATACATACATACATACATACATACATACATACATACATAGCCAAGTCCTTCTTTATAGATATAGACTAGCAAGATAAGTTATTATCCTACCTTTTCTCCTGCGCTGTTTTGTTCCGTTCAACGTCAATAAAAGTAATGCTCAATGAGAGGTTATACGCGAAATTTTAACAGTGTTGGCAATTTGTGTCGGCTATATATAGGCCTATGGGCAAACATTGTGCCTGGCATGCGCATGCAGTTATTGCCTGTCAGATTGATCGCGAAAGCACAACTTTGCCATCGGATAACAATGACGCTCTCAGTGGAGTAGCTATACCATGTGTGCAATGTGTGCAGAGCACACAGGCCCACGACCTCCAGGGGCCCATAGAGACTGCGTAATTATTTATCCAACTTAACCCTCTGACGCACACCTTCCGCGCCAACGCATTTAGCACACCTGGGTCCAATGTACCCCCCCCCTTGATAACATAGGTTGAAATTATATCAATTAGATAGAACTTGGGAATGAATGACTGAAATTTATGTTGTACATAGAAAATGCACTCATCGAACATGCTGGGGTAAATATTATATATGCCTAGGCCCTAGGTGACCCGTCGAAATAGCCCGGTCAAAACAACCCCGTCAAAACAGCCCCGTCATAATAGCCCAATGACAAAATAGCCCAGAAAAAATAATTTCCTGACAAAATAGCCCCGTCTAAATAACCCCGTTAAAACAACCCGTGTAAACAATTTCATCATTCATCCAGCTTCTATTTAATATATAAAATACCTTCATCCAGCTTCTATTTCTTTAGCGTTTTATCATTGATCCAGCTTCCATTTAATATACAAAATACCTTCATCCGACTTAGATTTCTCAAGCGTTTTTATCATCCATCCAGCTTCTATTTAATATATAAAATACCTACACGCTGGTGACTTTTGTGCAATTTATTATAACACACAGTATGTGCAAGTCGAAATTGTGCAGTTATGTACCTTAATAAGCACATTTTATTGTGCAAGTCTGTCTCAGTAAGACCGAGTACCAGGTTATCAGCTATTTTGAACACAATAATTGTGCAATTTTCGGTGAAGAGGAATGCAGCGTTCTTCGAGCGGGAGAAAGAATCCTATAGCGTGACTCATCAGATACTCAGAATTTCCTCGGTCTCTTAACCTTTCTCGACCTGAGAACACCCATATTAACAGTTGCCTATATACCTCCTCTACTCAGTGGCAATAGGACTCATGATCTTCATTTTGGTTGCTTTCACCATTGTTCCTATGAACAGATTTCCAATTAAATCCGTACAGTGCATATAGGCCTAAGGCATTTCTTTACCACAATGTTAAACATATAAAATATTTAGAAGACTACAAATCATGACCAATTGCCAAAGAAGTAATGTCGTAGTACACCGAACAAAGACAGACACACAAAAAGACAAACAGATGAACTGACAGACAGACAAACAGACGGACAGGAAGAAAGACAGGCAGACAAGCAGCTAAACAGAAAGGTAAGCAGACAGACAGTCAGCCAAACAGACGGACAGAGAGGAACGCAGACATGCAGGCAAATAAACAGACAGACAAACAGACGGACAGACGGACAGAAAGAAAGACAGGCAGGCATGCAGGCAAACAGACAATCAAGCAGATGGACAGACAAATAGACGGACAGGGAGGAAGAAGGCAGACACGCATGCAAACAGACAGACAAACAGACGGACAGAAAGGAAGACAGGCAGACACGCATATAAACAGACAGGCAAACAGACAGTCAGCCAAACACACGGACAGGAAGTTTCACTCACGAGCAATCAGACAAACAGACAGGCGACTGACCAGACAAGCATTCAGACAGACACACATACAGGAAGGATGACAGAGAGGCCCAAACGCATTCCCGTCCGTTTGTTTGTCTGTCTGCCTGCCGATGGACAGACAAACAGGCAGATAGACCTACAGGAAGCAGGCAGAGAGATATACAAGGATGTTGACAGGCAGGCAAACAGACAAACAGGCATATAGACCTACAGGCAGAGATATATACGAGGATGTTTGACAGGCAGACAAACAGGCAGACAACATGCCCGGTAAACTGGCAGACACACAGACAATCAGGCAACATTACCTAGCAGACAGTCAAGCAAAACGGACAGGCAGGCATGCACAGTCAGACAGACATACAGGTAGTTGTGCAGGCAGGAAGGCAGGAAGGCAACCAGACAGAGGGAACTTTTCTGCAACAAGGGTTTAACGCTAGGACCGGGTAATTAAATTCCCGCGCGAAGTCCCGTGGCCCGTGGCTTATACCGTAGTCTGCTCTCATTGGCATCACCAGTTATCTACATGTCTGTTACCCTTCTCCGCCTCCGCCGCAGTGGGCTTTGGCCGAGTAGAGTGTGGGTAAAAGGTCTTCGTTATATGAACCCCCACTATGACACAGAGCTATTAGGCATTCGTTCATGTGTATAAGCAAGTCAGCATGTATGCGAATGTATGTAGACCTATGTATGTATGTATGTATGTATGTTAGGGTGGTCGCATCTGCAATGGCAAATTTTCAACTTCATTTTTATTCTTTCTCCAACCCACCATTTGGTGCCACTTGGTAAAAGACTGATGCAGCCCAAAAATTATCCCGATAGAAAAATATTTAGGACTAGCACAACTTGTTTGAAGTTTTGGATTTTACGAAATATCATCGTCTTTTTGAGTATAATGATAACTTAACTACATTTTTGGACCTATGACTAGTTTTAACAGAAATGCTACATTCTGTTACTCAAGCACGACTGACAAGTATGTCTGACTTCTACAATGATGATAATGGTTTGTTATATATTTTATGAACAATTGACCATCTCAATAGTATTTGACTCGTGAGTCCCTGAGATCGATGACCATAAACCTTTACTATAAAGCCAACACATTGCTATGTTCTTTTGATAGCCCTGATTTCTATCTACAGGAATCCGTTGTTACACTAAAGGCTTTTTATTACATGCTTAACTTTAACATAAATTCAGATATAATACGGACAAGGACCTCAATAATAGTTGAACTAGATAAAACTACTGATGACACATGTATTTTCGTTTATTGTGGCAATCAGAGCAGAATGACACAGCGCATCACAGATAAAATTTATCAAGAGCTGCTGCAAACAAATGAATTAAAATAGATGTTGAAATTATTGAGATCATAGTTTGTATAGATCTAAGAAATTACTTATTGCCACATAGGAGTTAAAGAGCAGCTTTTAAATAACTTCCAAAGAGAGCATCATAATTGAGTGCCTGGTGAAGCCTACTCACATTGTTGTCTATTTCATAATATAGAAGTTATCCCATTAAATGTATTAGCTTACTTTAAGAGTTGAAAACATGAACACAGAGTCAAACAATTGACACAGAAAGTGCTGTCAAGAGTGGACTCAAATTACACGGCCTTTATTAGCTATTGTAAAATAACTACCGTACCAATTATAAATTAGCATGAAAGGCGATGGTGTCAAACACGTAAGCTATATGCAAATCAAAATCTCTACGTCATGTTCAGCAATGGATCCAGCTGAAATTACAGTGGCCACTAGGACATCTCAGACGACCAACCAATCCAAGGGAATAAGTATAGCACACTCAAGACAACACCGATTGCTACGCTCTTGGTGGCAGATGAACACCTTCTTACGGCAACATGCCTGCAGAGATTTCACTTTGAGGGAAGTGTATCGTGAAAACTACACCATAGCTCAAACCCATGCAAAGACTAAATGCATTTTGAATTGTGAGACAGGGTAATAATGCCTCAGGTTGAAAACATATTAGCCTATATCTGAGATAAAAATTCGCATTTAAAATGGGTTGCTACTTTGAATATTACACCAGTTCCTTGTATCCAGTAACCCCATGAACAATGACGGTAGAAAAAGAAATATTTCTCAGAAATCAGACCTCATTAATTAACCCATTAGTGCCTGATTTTTCAAAATCATCTCAAAATACAAAAACTTTGTTGCAAGTAATGAGTTTGGACAATACCTAACACACATTCTGCAAAAAATTTGCTTTTGATGCTTTAGGAGCGAGTTTTTTAAGCGTCCCATTTTTGGGGACGCTAGGCACGAATGGGTACGTGAAGATTTACATGGTCATATGTACAGGTTATATCACTCAAGATTGTTGTTACAGTCGAGTTAAGAGAACATATAAGTAATTTGTACTCAGAATCATTCAAAATCAAATGTATAAGCAAAATTTTGACAAAAGTGGCATGTCTGAATACATTTATATGCAAAATTGTTCACATTTTGAAATGAATTGCTTACACGCATCATATCATAATAACGCTGTCCATGCCTTAGATCAACATCCTATATCAGTAGCAACCAACACTGTTACATAAAGCATATAAAACATTTAAATGAAGCATTATAGCTGTTTCAAGTGCTAAAGTGATTTAGACTGGTTTTGTGTAGTAGATTGTTGGCCTTTATGTGGACCGACATTTCATTTTTCTCAAACTTTTCGCACACTTTCTTTCGCACAATGCATCTGAGTTCCAACAGATGGAGTTAAGTGCTAAAGTGCAAGTGAACACACTTTCTGGTTCATACAGTTAGCTTTCATTTTCCTGATAAAACAGCTGTGTGTTCAGATCCATGAACTGGTCCTCACTTTCTATATTGAACAGCTCGACCAAAGAAAGTGAAAATCTTCACATTTGTTGGCCTGTATCGTCTCAATAGTGGTATATTTTGCTCATCTACTGTAGCAGTCTCAGAGTGGTAAAGAAAGTAGTCATAGTATCCTACAAAACATAGTGGTTGCAATGAACCACCCACACCAAGATGAGGACTCAAGACCCCAACTCCATTATAGGTCTGACTGAGTAAAGTAGCCATGTGGTGTACTCAACGAACAGTATTTGTAGCCAACAAAGCTTAGTTGCAGTCTAATAGTGGTAAAGAAGTGGTGAAATGACCACTATTTTTTAGTATGAATCAACTTTATTGACAACCAATATGCCTCCTTACTAATCCAAGGCTCCAGGCCTTGTATCCATGTACCAGCTCATCCGTGTGGATGTGAATCAGAGCAAAAGCCGAATGGTGTATTCAACATAGTACGATGCCATTGACTGCCATTAGGCCTACCTGAAATTATAGTAGGCCTAACTGAAAAATGCTACAGGACTGTTATATTCAGCACAATGCACAATGACATTTCTTGACCTTGGCTGATACCTTGGAAAAGAATGACAACTTACATAGCGACTAATAGTTTTCCTTATTTATTTAAAATAAATTATAATAAATGAAATTATTAAATTTAATTTTCTAGCCACTGCGTACATCAGAATGAGTGCATTTTGACCATTATTTTGCACTACATTGCATAGGCCTAGTAAGTCCTGGACGATTTCTATTTTATTTTATTTTTTTTTTATTTTTTCCTCAACCAAAACAACAAACATGATACAATTATGGCATTGAATAATACATTAACATTATTTGGTGAAGAAGGGGAGACCCAGAAGGGATAGAAAATCCCGCTGATAGGGCCACCCATAATTCATGTCAAATATAACAGAAAAACATGACAGAACATTCAATTGTAGGAATAAAAAAATGATGAGGGAGAGAGAAAAAAATTAAGCAATCGAAATTTCTGAATGTAACGAGAAAAAAAACAACTCTTAACTAATGACTTAACTAAATACTTAACTAAGGGCTTGGCGAAACCACTGAGCAAAAACCATAACCATTACATATCAGGAAGTGTGTTAAGTAGATAAAGGCGAAGTTTATGCTTAAATAATCTTGTGTTAGGTAGGGAATGAAGATATGTAGGGAGAGAGTTCCAACATTGGGAGCCAGTATATTGTATAGAGAATCTACGAGTGTTAGTATGTGCGTAGGGAAGGTCATAAACAGTTAATTTTCTAGTTGAATAAGAGTGGCGATGAGAGGTATGGCTAAAGAAATCATTAAATACAAGTGGTAATAGGCCATGGTTATAGCGGTACATAAACTCTCCTATTTGCAAGTGCCTAATTTGATCGATCTTTAATAATCCAAATTTCTTGAAATACAGAGCGGTGTGGGCTCGGCGAGGAATATTAGCTATAAAACGGATTGCATATTTTTGAAGGGTGACTAGTCTGATAAAATTAGATTTGTAAGTAGACGTCCAAATTAAATTACAGTAAGTTAGATAAGGATAAATAAGAGAATAGTATAGCATAGACCGAATAGAGACAGGAATCAGTTTAGATGAGCGAAATAGCACACCAACAGTCTTAGCAATTTTGCTAGAGATATTATTGATGTGTTCCTTCCAATTTAGATGCTGGTCAATGTATACACCCAAAAATTTTGTGGAAGTCACTTGGGTGATAGGAGTCCCTTCAATAAGTAGAATAGGAAGTTCATTGGGATATTTTTTCTTATGGGATCTGAAGAGGATGTAGTTGGTTTTATCCAAATTTAGAGTAAGTTTATTAGATCGAAACCAATCAACGACTCGGTGAAGCTCAGAATTTACAGTGTTGAATAGGGTATCAATAGATTTATCAGAATGAAATAAGTTAGAATCATCAGCAAATAGCACAAAATACATGGAAGGCGATACATTTGGTAAATCATTAATATAGATTAAAAATAAAAGAGGTCCAAGATTCGATCCTTGAGGGACACCGTGAGAAATGAGTTGTAGATCAGAATTACAGTTATTAACAGAAACCAGTTGAAAACGATTTTCAAGATAGCTAACAAACCATTGTAATTGTGTCCCTCTAATTCCATAGTTATAAAGTTTTTTGATCAAAATATGATGATTTACAGAATCAAAGGCTTTAGCTACATCAAGGAAGATACCAAGGGAGTATTCGTTATTTTCAATTGCATTAGAGATTTTGTCTTGTATGCTTAGAAGGGGCATGTAGGTAGAATGACCCTGTTGGAACCCATGCTGAGACTGAAATAGTACTTTCTCTTTTGATAGGAAACTATCTAAACGTGCGTACATTAATTTTTCAAATATTTTAGCGAAGAATGGGAGTACAGAAATTGGTCTGTAGTTAGAAACATTGTCCCTCGGGCCCTTTTTATGAATGGGTATGACCTTGGCAGTTTTCAATGCAGAGGGGAATACTCCAGTGGTAAATGAGCAGTTGACAATCTCTGATAGCGGAATTGCAATTTTAGGCAATGTTAATAGGGCTATGGCAGGGTCAATTCCATCGACTCCTTTACTATGCGTAGTGCGAATGGTATGCGCAAGGTTCATTATTTCACAAGGTGTAGAAGGGATTAATGCTATAGAATGTGGAAGGGGTTGGGATAAGTAAGAGAGAAAAGAGTTAGTTGCAGCAGGTATTTTATTAACAAGAGATTGTGCAATGCCTGTGAAGAAATTATTGAATTTAGTTGCTATAGTCTGA
The DNA here is from genome assembly GCA_949752735.1 of Lumbricus terrestris. Lineage (NCBI taxonomy): Eukaryota > Metazoa > Annelida > Clitellata > Crassiclitellata > Lumbricidae > Lumbricus > Lumbricus terrestris. Next base: position 81,075,312 of record OX457037.1, read on the forward strand.
GGGTCGGTAATTTGTTCATCATTTACATTCAATGCAGTAATTACAGTTTCTCTGTTAGTATCTCTATCCAGTATACTCCTCAGAAGACCCCAGGTTTTTTAAGGTTATTACTATGGATTAAAAATTCGGATGCATAATAATCTTTTTCGGCTTGCAATTTAACTTTCTTAAATTTGTTTCTATATAGGATGAATTTCCTCTTGTTGGCCTCATTTGGATTTTTTACAAATTTTTTTATATAGTTTCGCTTTCTTATTACTAGATTTTACCAGTGCCCGAGTCATCCAGGGCTTTTTTGGGATAAAGTTGCGAGCATAAGTCCTAGTGGAAATTGGAAAACAATCATCATAAAGCTTCTTATAATTGCTAAGAAATAGGTCATAGGCCTTATCAGTGTCTAGTTCTGTACAAGCCTCACGGATATCAGACCAGTCCGTAGAATCTAAGGATTGCAAAAATTTGGCTTTATGGTCATCAGATACTAGGTTAAATGTCAGTGTTAGAGGCTTGCTAGGAGGTTTGATGGGACTAAAATCAAACCATGCTATGATTGGTAAATGATCAGAGATGTCTTCGATGAGAATAGAGGAATAAATAAGTTTGGTCCAAATGTTAGTGAATATGTTATCTAGTAATGTAGATGTATGGTCAGTAATCCTAGTAGGTCTGGTTATGAGAGGTTATGAGAGGCAATAGATGATGGGTAAGCCTAGTAAGTCCTGGACGATTTCTATACATGTGAAATATTGCTGTAGGCTATACATGTATACATAGGCCCAATGTAGCCTACAGTTGAAGTTGTCAATAAATTTTTGAGTCAAATAACATCAAATAACGTCAACTCTCACTGCGAGCGATAATTTAGTCTACAAAAAGCCGTTTATACTTCTTTTCAAACAATATCTAACTAAAATACAACAAAAGAAGCAAAACTGCATGTATTGAACTTCACGTACCCATTCGTGCCTTGCGTCCCCCAAAATGGGACAGCGCTTCAGTGATAAAATGCTTATGTTATATTATATTAAAATGAATTTGATCTAATTATTTATTTAATAGTATATACCAACCTTTGTAAAACCAAAGACAGATCTGTAGAAATACGGACACGTATTTTAAAATAGGATGTCGAAAGTCCGCAATGTTTACATTTGTTAAACTAGGTCAATGGCGTGATTAAAAACACAATTTTCAGTCGATAAAAAATTTTGGTGCGCATTTTGTGTCAGAATCACTTTATTAGCATGTTGGCATGACGGCTATTGCATTAAATTGCATCTACAATGCATATTTAATTTTATGTGTATTTTTGAAGTGGTGTCCCATTTTGGGGGACGCTAGGCATTAATGGGTCATTAAGAATTTTGGTGATTTTGCAGAATAAATTAATTATGTAGGACACAGATGAAACCGCACAAATTTTATATTTATCCATAATATATACTATTACTATTTTCTTATTACAACAGTCTAAGAACAATAAGCTATTATAATAAATAAAGACAAGGCAAACAGGTAGTATTTGTAAAGAAATAAGATATGATAGATTATCTGTTATCTGTGATGCGGTGTGTTATACAGGTTTTCTTGCCGTTGAGGAATTTCTCTTGAAGTGGCGCTATATAAACTGACTATCATGATTGCGATAACAGTAGCATCATCATGTTTAAGTGTGGACCAACTACAGGTAGTTGAATTGACTCCTGATTTGAAGATTCCTGGTTGAATACAGCCATATAGTTACTTTTGAGCATTAGAAGTCTTGCTATTATAAGGGTAAAACTTTGATGGCGTTGTGCTAGTCCTAAATATTAATATTTTCTCTTACAACTTTTTGTGTGATGTTCCTGGGGAGAATGGAACCAACTGGCGCCTTGGAGAACAGTCAATTCAAGCTTTCATTTTTAACGACCACCCTAATGTATGTATATGTGCGTATGTATGTATGTATGTATGTATGTATGTATGTATGTATGTATGTATGTATGAAGATATCCGTGGTAAACTTCAGTTGGTGAAGAAACTCAAGAAAGTGAGGTCGCGACATTTGACAATGTCATTGTAAACCGAATATATTCGGGTATGTAGCTAATTTGTGTGTCCATTTATATTTTTAGCAGTAGATGGGAGGTACTGATATTATTGCTCGAGGTGTTGCTCTATTTTATGGCCACGTTGAATTGCTAAAGTGCTTGCGAGTATTGCTATAGTGTTTGAAGGGGGCGTACCCCGTGTTCACCTTTCATTTGACGATATATTTGGTGGATAAGTTAACTTGAGGTGAATGTTGCAATGGTGTTTGCAGGGGGCGTACTCCGTGACGTATAAGGTTTTATGCTATTGTGTTTTAAACCTTTTGTTTAGTTCGCGGGTTGGAACGCGTAATGGGAAGAAGACGTCACGTACACTTCTTTCTACCAGTGGTATATGGTTTCTAACCTATACCTGGCGCCCCGTTCGTGGAGTTGGTGGTTGTTCTACAGCTACAGGTTCACTCGTGAATGTCGTGGAGCGGTGTGGTTGTTCTACAGCTACAGGTTCACTCGTGAATGTCGTGGAGTGGTGTCTACCATATCCAGGTGGTGTTCTTGAATGCTCGGAGTTGTCGGTTTGACTACTACATTATTCTACAGAGACGTATGGTTAATTCGAGCATTATTTACCTTACATTACCTTGGAAGAGAACATTATCTTCACAGAAGACAATGGAGAGTTGCAGTGTTAAAGAAATACCTTTATTTGTTTTATTTACTTAGAAACATTTCGGTGTGTTTGACCAGAATGGTCCTGTTCATGTTTTACTGTCAAGTTATGGAAACATGATGTAAACATTTATTTTTCAACGAACTATTGATATGGTGATTGAGTAAAAAGCATAGAAAATCAACACCGTTGAATTTGTGTATAATTTAGTTTATTCATGAATCTAGTGTCTTAGATTTTTTCCAATGCAGGGCATCACTTCAAACTAGCTAAGTCAGCTAGATATCATTATAACAGTCTCGGTGTAATTCGTGACAAGTGGTGGCAGCGGTGGGATATTTTTGAAGTGCCGGGATTTTGAAGTTAAGGAGTTTGAAGTGAATTAGTTGAAGTGAATATTTTTTTTCCTATTTGTGATTAAATCCTTGTAAGACCTTTGCACTGGAATCATATGCAGGATACTAGTCGATTTGTGAATGAATAGAACCAAATTTTCAGTGGTGTACTGGATTTATAGTGTTGACTTTTATGTGGGTCATTTTGGTGTTTGTCTGTTTTTCAGGTTTTGCTCAGTTTTGTTTGAAGAGTTTGTAGGTCATGGGTGATCTTGCCTATTTGACTAAACTCGGTAAAGAGTTGGGATTGGAATCCGAAGCACTGGTAACATTTGCTACCGATCAATTAAAGGAGCATAGAGAGTATGAAAGGGAGCGTGCATCTCAGGAAAGAGAGGAACGCCGATTGGAGAGAGATGAGAAGAAGAGAATAGGAGAAGAAGAAGAGCGGGAGCATGTTCGACGTATTGAGGCTGAGGAGAAGGAACAGGTTAGACGTCTTGAGGCTGAGGAGAAGGAACGATTCCGCAGGCATGAACTGGAGCTTAAGAAATTTGAATTAGAAACCTTAGCTCAACAGAGCAAGTTGGAGGCGGAAAGGAAAAACACTAAGTCTGAGTTAATGTTTATTACAGAGGAAGGGGGTTATAAACACAAGGGTGTAAAATCTGTTCGCATACCCAAGTTGCCATTTTTTAATGCTGCAGTTGATGACATTGATGCTTATCTCCAAAGGTTTGAACACTATGCGGTTGCTCAGAATTGGGAGCAGGATCAATGGGCCACCAATTTGAGTGCCTTACTTACAGGGAAATCTTTAGAAGTGTACGCACGAAGACCCTTAGATGATGTCCTGAATTACCAGGCTTTGAAATCTGATTTGCTCCATCATTTTCGGTTGACCGTAGAGGGTTATCGGAATAATTTTTTTTCGATCAGAATGGATCAGGGGGAAACTGGGTCACAGTTTACTTCACGTCTGGCCAATGTCTTTGACAGATATGTCCAGTTATCAGATATTAAACCCACATTTGAAGATTTGCGAGAATTAATCGTGAAAGACCAATTCATTAGTACTTGTGAGAAGGATTTGAGCATTTTTTTGAAAGAAAGGAATCCTAAAACTATGGAGGAAACTAAAATGTTAGCGGATCGGTATTTGGATGCTCGTTTGTTTGGTCGGGGAGGGGTAAAACAACATCCCATCGGAGAAAAGATTCCAGATAATAGAGAATTTCAATACTCTAGGTTTGGGCATAGAAGTACGAACCAATACAACCATAAGGCAGAACATAGGGAGGGGTCCTACAGTAAAGGTAAACCTTTTAACAAAGGGGTTGGATTTGCTAGCCAAGACAGGCGCTGTTTTTTGTGCAATAAATTGGGTCACTTGTCAGTTAATTGTCGATACAGATTTAATGCAGATAAGACTGAGAAGCATGGAGGAGACAGCACTACAAGGATATTTTAAGAAAATTCTGTTGTTGGATGGAACGTCACATACTGTGCCAGTGGCAAATATTCAATTGGAGAGTCCATTTTTTTCAGGAGCAGTTGAGGCATTATGCGTTGATAAATCACTATGCAACGTAGTAATTGGGAACGTAGCCGGAGCGAAACCCAGTACCAAGGAAGTATTGGAAGGAAAATGGCCGTGTGAGATTATTGGAGCAGTGAGTACACGTGCCCAGTGCAGAAGTAGAGAGAAACCGTTGACTCCATTGAAAGTTGAATAAGATAGATTTTCCAGACTTGAATCGAGTTCAATTAAGGCAATTGCAAGAGAATGATCCTTCATTGGAGAAGTATTATCAGCTGGCAAAGACTGAAGTGGTGAGGCCATTAGGAAAAAACAACTCCATTAGATTTGTGGTGAGCGACGGAATCCTATACCGACAGCATGAGAATAGAATGGGATTAATCACGAAGCAGGTGATGTTACCGAAAGAATTACAACCTCAGGTGTTATCCTTTGGACATGAAACAGTAATGGCTGGTCATCTTGGAATTTCTCGTACATGCGATAGAATTCGCACTAGTTTCTGTTGGCCTGGATTTCAAGCAGACGGGGTGAGATTTTGCAAGTCCTGCGACTTATGTCAAAAGTCATTACCTAAGGGACGAGTGGGGAAAGTTCCATTAGGAAAAATGCCTGTAATTGGAATTCCATTCCAACGAATTGCTTTAGACCTGGTTGGAGCAATTTCTCCGCCATCAAGCAGAGGCAATCGGTATATTTTGACCGTGGTGGATTATGCGACACGATATCCTGAAGCAATAGCGTTGCCAGGAATTGGAACCGAGCAGGTGGCTGAAGCCTTAATTCAAATTTACTCTAGGACAGGAATACCAAAGGAAGTGCTTACTGACCAGGGTTCACAGTTCATGTCAGGATTAATGAAGGAAGTGGAGAGACTTTTATCTGTTAAGCATTTGAGCACAACTCCTTATCATGCGCAATGTAACGGATTGTGTGAGAAATTTAATGGTACTTTGAAACAGATGTTGAAGAAACTATGTAATGAGAAACCTACTGATTGGGACCGGTACATTGAGCCACTCTTGTTTGCATACCGTGAAGTGCCCCAAGAATCTTTAGGATTCTCACCTTTTGAACTGTTGTATGGTAGGACAGTCAGAGGACCTATGGAGATCTTGAAGGAGCTATGGACTGGCGAAGACATCGACGATGAGATTAAGACCACTTACCATTATGTCATGGATTTGAGGAATCGATTGGAGGAAACTGCTGTTATGGCTCATGAATCCCTGAACAAAGCTCAAGGGAAGTATAAAATGCATTATGACAAAACGACGAAAGCGAGAATGTTGAAGTCGGGAGATAAGGTGTTAATCTTACTTCCTACTGACAGTAACAAGTTGTTAATGCAATGGAAGGGACCTTTCATCGTAGAAGAAAGGATAAACTTGGTTGATTATAGAATTAAGATACGAGATGGAAAGACCAAGATTTTCACATCAACATGTTGAAACAGTATTTAGAGCGAGAGTCAACAGAGGTGGTAGGATTTGTGACGGTTATTGATTCAGATGATTCTGATGGAACCGGTGATCTCATGGATGAGATTCTGCTAACTCATGAAGTGGAAACAGTTGAGCAGGTTAACGTCAATCCAGATTTGAATGAAGTCCAAAGATTGGAGTTGAAACAGTTAATTGGGGAATACAGTGAGATATTTTCGTCAATCCCCGGGGTTACAAATCTGATGGAACATAAGATTGAGTTGACAAGTGATAAACCAATACGGTGTAAACCATATCCCATTCCCTACAATTTGGGTGAAATTGTCAAGGAAGAAATTAGTAGCATGAAAGAGATGGGGATAATTGAAGCATCCGAATCCCCATATTCTTATCCGTTATTGTTAGTTCGGAAAAAAGATAATTCTTTTCGACCGGTTATTGACTTTCGAAAATTAAACCGGGTTACTCAATTTGATAGTGAACCTTTGCCGGAACCAGATTACATATTTTCAAAGTTGCACGACGATCATTTTTTCTCAAAGATAGACTGTTGTAAGGGGTATTGGCAAATCCCTGTGAGGAAATCAGATCGACCCAAGACTTCTTTCGCAACATCCCAGGGGTTATTTCAGTTTACTCGAATGTCTTTTGGTATGGTCAATTCCGGAGCAACGTACAGTAGAATGATGCGATTGTTACTTGCTGAGTTAGACCACATTGATAATTTTGTGGATGATGTCTTGACTCATACTAAATGTTTTGATACTCATTTGGTTGCTTTACGAGAGTTGTTCCAGAGAGTTAAACAGGCTGGTTTAACATTAAAACCTTCCAAGTGTTACTTTGGTTTTACTAATATCAGTTTTCTGGGTCATGTTGTAGCTGCTGGTACAATGAGCACTGAGAGTGATAAGGTGGAAAAAATTCTCAATGCACCCCGACCCAAGACGAAAAAAGAGATTAGAGCTTTTATTGGGTTAGCCGGGTATTATCGTCGTTTTATCCCTGGGTTTGCAACAATTTTCGCACCACTAACCAGTTTGACTAAAAGGGGGTTGCCAAATGTTGTGATATGGAGGGAGGAACATTCTGAAGCCTGGATGAAGTTAAAAGAGGCGTTATGTCAAAACCCAGTGTTGAGACTTCCAGATTTGAATCGGGAATTTGTTCTTCGTACAGACGCTTCAGATGTTGGTCTAGGTGGAATTTTATTGCAACAGTATGATGAACATTTGTTTCCAGTGATGTACTTAAGTAAAAAGTTACTAGACAGAGAAAAGGATTACTCTGTGATTGAACGTAAATGTCTTGCAATTGTGTGGGCAGTGGAGAAATTACAAAGATATTTGTATGGAAGAGAATTTGTACTCCAAGTGGATCATGAACCTTTGTCTTATATGAACAAAGCTAAACTCAATAATCCTCGTGTAATGAGATGGATTTTGATGTTGCAGCCTTTTCGGTTTCGAATTGAAGTTATTAGGGGAAATGACAATCTTGGAGCCGATTTGTTAAGCAGAGTGCTATAAAGAACTGTTATATTTACAGTGATGTTTTGTTTTTGTTTTGATATAGTTAAGCTGATGATTGTAATGATTTGCACTGAACAGTTGGTTAAGTATGAAGCTGTGATTGTAGTAGCGCTGTTTCATTTTCGTGTTTTGTCAGAACAAAAGGCGAGGTTTTGTTCTTGGTAATGGGGCTGTGTCACGAAAATGCGCTAAATGTTGGTGTGATGAAAATGCGCTATAAGAAATATTGGAATGAGAATGTTGGTGCGGTATCTTTGAGAGGCTTGAAGATATCCGTGGTAAACTTCAGTTGGTGAAGAAACTCAAGAAAGTGAGGTCGCGACATTTGACAATGTCATTGTAAACCGAATATATTCGGGTATGTAGCTAATTTGTGTGTCCATTTATATTTTTAGCAGTAGATGGGAGGTACTGATATTATTGCTCGAGGTGTTGCTCTATTTTATGGCCACGTTGAATTGCTAAAGTGCTTGCGAGTATTGCTATAGTGTTTGAAGGGGGCGTACCCCGTGTTCACCTTTCATTTGACGATATATTTGGTGGATAAGTTAACTTGAGGTGAATGTTGCAATGGTGTTTGCAGGGGGCGTACTCCGTGACGTATAAGGTTTTATGCTATTGTGTTTTAAACCTTTTGTTTAGTTCGCGGGTTGGAACGCGTAATGGGAAGAAGACGTCACGTACACTTCTTTCTACCAGTGGTATATGGTTTCTAACCTATACCTGGCGCCCCGTTCGTGGAGTTGGTGGTTGTTCTACAGCTACAGGTTCACTCGTGAATGTCGTGGAGCGGTGTGGTTGTTCTACAGCTACAGGTTCACTCGTGAATGTCGTGGAGTGGTGTCTACCATATCCAGGTGGTGTTCTTGAATGCTCGGAGTTGTCGGTTTGACTACTACATTATTCTACAGAGACGTATGGTTAATTCGAGCATTATTTACCTTACATTACCTTGGAAGAGAACATTATCTTCACAGAAGACAATGGAGAGTTGTAGTGTTAAAGAAATACCTTTATTTGTTTTATTTACTTAGAAAAATAAATGTTTACATAGTATCGGACTAACATGAAAAAAAAGAATGGTCCTGTTCATGTTTTACTGTCAAGGTATGGAAACATGATGTAAACATTTATTTTTCAACGAACTATTGATATGGTGATTGAGTAAAAAGCATAGAAAATCAACACCGTTGAATTTGTGTAATTTAGTTTATTCATGAATCTAGTGTCTTAGATTTTTTCCAATGCAGTGCATCACTTCAAACTAGCTAAGTCAGCTAGATATCATTATAACAGTCTCGGTGTAATTCTAGTCTATTTTCCTGCTTTCCAGTTAGGTTTTTCATGTTAGTCCGATACTAGGCCCCTAAGTGCGATCTTTTCAATAAATATAGGCAAGTATACTGACATTTGATTGATTTTACTTAAGTTATTTTCAATGTTCAATGTTATCTTATAGTTAAATTTGGCCCAGATCTTGATGAAAATCGTTCAGTTTATCGATTGTCCGACTTTAACAAAATAAGGTCGCATCAGCAAATTATTGTCCAGGTTTACCAATTAAGGTGTCCGCTTTACCCGAAAAACCGAAAAGTCTAATTTCGTCAGCTCGCAGTATTTGGCACACTCCTGATCGAGTTTATATAAAATTGGCCAGGTTTAACTGACTGTATTAGTTGAATGAGATGATAAGCTATACAATAAACTTTACATCCTCTAAATGTGACGCTGCGTTACGGAGTAACCTCGGTCAGAACAAAAGGGTGTCCGACTTATATGATATGTTTGTAAACACTTGCAAAGATATTTAGACATGCAGGACAACAAAGGAGAATGAAATGCAATCTCTCTAGTGGCGACACCAACATAGAACTCTACTATAATAGGCTTAATATGTCATTTCACACTGCCTGTTTTACTCTTGACCTGCCTTATGACCTGCCAAAAATTCCTTGGAGATGACATCTTTAATTATATTTATTTTCAATGACCTGCTGAATAATCCCTATGACCCTTAACCGACCTTCTGAAATTGTGTAGCTGTCGTCGCCACTGGATCCATCTGATCATAGAGATCTTTGTTCCCTAAATTACTTTTCTCGACCTCTCTTTGTTGCACCTCAGATGCAACCGATCACCGAAAAAGGTTTTTTAAGCTCAAGAAATACATTTTAAAATCCAGATCTCATAATGTTTCCGAAATTTAGGCCTAGATCAAACTAATTTGGATAATCGGATGTTGTCGTGGAAAACAGAGAGCAGCTGTTGTCGGTTTTTTCAGGCTCCGTGATAATTATCATATTAAAATCTGACGCTCGAGTTTCATAACGCAATACTCACAATGATTTAGAATAAATAAGTTCATCAAGAAGTTGTAGATTTCACACGATGAAAGCTGACAGGCCTACCATACAATTGCTGGTGCTAAACTTAGCCTAAGCCTAAGGTCATAATATTATTATGCTGCACTAAAGGGCAAAAACAGATGCTCTTTACGGTGTCTAATATTAACCACATGGAATTTTTATTGGGTTATTTGCGGAGTTAGAATGGAATTCACTCACATGTAATCGTAATCGTAAGCGTAACTTCAAAATAGCCAATCGAAAGATAAGGGCACTAGACTACTAGTACCTAGCCAGTTCACTCATGAGCGAATAGAACAATTAACCATCTTTACTCGAAGTTGTTCCCGAATTTAACTCATTTCAGCCAACATTCGTTTGTGATGCGCACAAAATGGCCGCGTTGCGGCGCCATATAAATTGTTGTTGTTATTATTCAATCGCAGCTTATTACAAAATGGTTTCTGCAATATCCGGCAATGGCATCTGCGAGTTTTCTCTTACAATGGACTGAAGTAGCCCTACCGAAAGGTACAGTAAGGCAAGCTCTCGGTTTTTTCATGACAACTTGACAAGCAGCGGAGGGACACATCTCCCGCCGTCAGTCCTTATGAAATAATAATTATATACCTACACCTATAATAGACGACCATGATTTTCTGGACAGTGAGTCATTATGCTGGAGACTAAGCCCTTTACCGCAATTCATACATTTCATTATAATGATAGCTACCGGTATAGGCTATCTAATCCAATATTCTAATCTAATATAACACTTGCAAGGCTGTAGGCGCTTCTCACAGCTGAGTTATCCAGAATCGCTTTCAGCTTGAGAGACCCGTGAAAAGAGAAAGGTCTTCAAGCAGCGAAAATATGCAGGCGAATTCCCACAAAAATTATGCTACGAATTCCAGAGGAAAGGTCAATCCACATTGAGGCACCCACAATAGCAAAGTCCCGATGCTGTCTTAATGAGGTTCGTGATAAAGATACAAAGACACCAAGACGTTGGCAGAATGAAGAAGGCGTGAAGTTCTTGCGAAAAGGGGTTTAGACTACACACCAAGTCGCAGATGTGCTTTGGCGCTAAGTTCTACATGAACCCTTGTAACTATAGTAAGAGCAGGGCCTTCTATCTGATTCGCGCAGAGATCGGGAGCCAGTGAAGGTCATCAGTCATATCAATCAATCCAGCGGCGCCCGCAGGATTTTTTTCTTGTACGCACAGAAATTTTCAAAGGAGGGGCGAACAGGGAAAAATGTTCGTTAGGTCGCCGAAAAAACTGATGACTTTTTTTTTAGTCATCAACCTAGAATTTCCCAAAAACATACCTTTTCTATCCGCCGAAAAAACTGATGCCCTTCTTTTTTTTTAGTCATCAACCTAGAATTTCCCCAAAACATACCTTTTGGGTCATCGCGCTGTACGCACTTACCTATGTGCGTACGTCTGCGGGCGCCGCTGCTGTACGCACTTGCGTAAGTGCGTACGCCTGCGGGCGCCGCTGAATCAATCAATCAATTCGCTTTATTGCAACCAGAAAACAAGATGACATCAAAAACAGAAAATATGTATGCATTGGCTACAAAGGGGAGGCCCTAAAGGAATTGACATCCCGCTGGCGAGGGTCACCCAAGTAAGAAAAAATACCAAGAAATATTATACAAGATAGCAAAAACATTTAAAAAAAATTAAATCAAATTAGGTGATGACAGATTGCAAAAAGTTTAAATTGTAAATAGCATGTAGAGGAACAAACTTAACTATATTATACTTAAGTAGAACCTTAACTACAAGTTGTCATGTGCACTTCTAAGTAGACTTAGTGAAGGAAAGAAAAACATGTATGTAGACGGTAGAGATGTGTGAGTATCGACGTGCAGCAGAATTAAGGACAGACTGCACATAATATTATGCTATATGATTAAGATTATTTCGCAGACTAAGAAACAAATTTAGATTTCATTTCTTCATTTTAAATTTATGCCTACGATAGCCTATCTGTCGCATTTCATTATACACTTGATAACCACGCGCGTGAAAGACAACAAACCAGAGTGCCGTACTTCTACTATCAGTCAAAAAAATGTCGAACCCTCATTCACTACATTGCCAGCCAAATGGGCTTCCGATCGAAAATACGAGTCGTAATGCCGAGGTGGCCTACTCACCGTGGAGAAAAATTGCTAAAACTATTACTAAATTCGTCATTTTGGTTGGTGCTAATATCATTCAAGTTAACACATTATGATCCTTGCATTAACGGTTACTGGTATCCTCATAAATTATAGGCTGCACACATTTACTAAGTTACCAATAGACCCCTACATGTGCAATAAAGAATAACAGGAACTGAGGAACCAATATTAAGGCCCAATCTAATTTCAATAACAAATTAGCAGTGTTCTGTGAAGAGCGACATCCTACACACTGAACGATGTTCACTCATTTGCTGTTCTTTATGTCAGAAGAACAACTTTCGCTCTTTCGTCAGCAATGAGATAGTCTTATTCATTTGGTTGCGCCGAGATGACCCCACTTTCTCCACCAAAAAGAACTGGCGAACTTAGTTGTTTGACGAACTTCCTTTTTAGCGAATCTGTCAAGCTGAACCGCTTTGAGGTGTAAGGCATCACTAAAACAATAAAAAAAATAGCAAAATGAACGTACGCAACATATACTATTGTTAACAACCTACAACAGGGGTTCTCAACCGGTGTGTCGCGACACACTGGTGTGTCGCGACTTGACCGGCGGTATGTCGCGTAAAAGTGGTGTGTCGCTGGTGTGTCGCGAAGAATTGGTGTGTCGCGATTTAATAATAATGATAATACATTATCTTCGTTTCTTTTTACAAACTGACACAACGCTGTAGGCCAATGATTACATGAAATAATCCTAAATAGCATCAGTCTACTAAATTCTCGCAGCACACGTCTGTTGTTCATACATTATACACTGACTTCCTTAGAAGTTTAGCGAATGACTGCAATGAGAATTTGTTGCGCTCTATTTATCTATCTACTTTACCGCTCGGTCGGGGGTAGTTATGACGTTTATATTCAACGGATATGACTATAATAGGGCCTATGTAAACACGTTTGCGATCGCACCTGTTAGAAAACCTTTACCCGTTAACCTAGACTAAGTCAACAATCGAAATGGAAAAATTTATGGGTAAGATCACGTAAATTTAGCAATCCTCATCAGATGCTGATATTAAGAAGACAAGGTGGATGTTGAACCCATTCCTCAGATAAAACATCAATGGAGCAGAATTGAACAACAATGAACAGGAAAACTTGTTGAGCTGCAATGTGATTCCAGAATGAAGGACATGTATAAGCAATAATAGAACTCAGTTCTGGACAAAGACGTACAACGAAGAACATTACACATCACTTGCAAGCAAAGCTATCAAGAAGCTGGTTTCCTTTCATAGCTCCTACTTATCTGAGCAGAGTTTTTCTCAGATGATTAACATAAAGAACAAGAATCGGAACAAACTTGTCGGAGGTGCCCTCTCAGCCTGCTTACGAATTGCACTTTCAAAAACTGGAACCGCGTTTTAATACGATCCAAAGAAAAATTCAAGAACAAAAATCCCATTAACTGTTAGGACTACAAGGTCTTAGTAGGCCTAATTAGGTGACTAAATTGACGTCGAGTTGTAGAAACGACTATAGAATGGGATCAGAAGAATAATTTAGAATTTTAAAATCATAAAAGTTGGAAAGAAATTCAATATAATTATTTTGAGTCATTAAAAATGTCAGCAGTTTAGCATTTTAGAAGGATAAATAAGTTTGAGAGCAACTTTGAGATAAATAGACATGTTTAACTTTGACACTTTTTATTTTTAAGACATTTACATATGACGATTTAATGGTGTGTCGCCAAATTTGATAGCAAGTTTAAGTGTGTCGCGGGACGAAAAAGGTTGAGAACCCCTGACCTACAACATTGCTACCTACAGTAATGTAATTTTAACCACACATTCCTTTTGCTAGCCTTCAAGAAAGACTACCAGAGGCGATACCGACGTATTAATAGACCAAGAAGGCCATGTCAAACTGATGTCAGGCATTCAGGCACCTATTCTAGATAATTAGACAGACAGACCACACCGACAACTCTGCAAGAGGACCATTGCCTAAACTCTGAACTTTCCGCCGTTTCATCAAGAGTTTTCTGCTTCAATCTGCTATGCTTACAATGGTCAGTTGGTTATCGCAGGAAATCTGACTGGCGAATATCCAACCAAAAATCTCACTTGTCAGAAATCTCCTAGCCTGCTGGACTTTCCATCGGGTGCTCCGGACTTGGCCCGGAGTCAACATTTAGCGTGTAGCCTATGTTTGTGTGTGCACTTGTTATGGCGCCGCTTAAAGCTCTATACTAAGAGGCGCTCCCGACTACAGCGCGGACACTGCATCCGAGTTTCACGATGAAGCGCTGAGCAATTGCGAGTGAAGGACTTCCCCAAGGTCCCTAGGTGGCGACTTGAGATGGATTCGAACCTGCAACCCTTTGGCTAGATGGCGACGAACATACCCACTACATGCACCACCGCGCCCCGCAATGTAAGTCGCATGCATGCCACTCACTCAGAGACAATAGAGCGAGAACTTCCAGAATAAGAGCATTACAGATGCACAGACAGACATATTACAGTTGGACAGGCGGACAGACATTTTTATGAACATTTGTGAATCTTTCATTTCTAACCTTAATTTGCAACTTCAATAAGATATAAGAAAAAAGAGTGAAACAGAGAGTGACAGATAGAGAGAGATAGTGTGTGTGTGTGTGTGTATATGTGTATATGTGTGTAGGTGTGTGTGTGTGCACGTGTGTGTGCGATTGCATGTTGTATGATGCCTAAGAAAGGATAAACCTATGAGGATTCGACTTGTTTCAAAGTGCACGTCTGCATAGCAACGCTTCGTTTTATATCATCGCAGCATCGCATCCAGAAACTTGTCAGATACAAATGAGTCGTCGAATGGAAAAAATAGATGAAAGAAACTGAAAGACAATTATTATCTGTAGTCATAAGATGTCGATAAACTTTTTGACGTATAATAATAAGTCATTTATGAAAACAAATTATTATTAGGAAATTCCACAACATAGCTTAACCTTGAATTGTTGGCGAACCCGAGTCTTCGGTATCAGCTGAAACAATGACAAAACAGTTCCCCATACAATACAATAGCACAGTGCTGCTAATATGATGTTAACGATGATGGTAATTATGATGATGATTAAAAATAATAATTGATAATAACCGATGAATGTTAACAGAGAGACTGCATACACTGGTGATGGGCGGTAAAAGTAATATTGCCTCTGGCACCTGTTCCAACTGCATGGTCGTTAAGAAAGCAAATGCTAAGACAGACAGCCAGAGTCTAATAAACGCTTAAACTAGAAATTTAAACAATTGCTTACCTGTGAAATATGCTTCCAGACGAAGATAGTCTTCGGCATTCATTGTAATATCTTTTATCTCGACTCGTCGTGAATGAGGCAACAACTGTTTAAACAGCCGTTGAGCAGATTCCTTGAAACGACCATTCGTCAGCGAGTCAACCAAACGTGATAGTACTTCCGATTTATCACACCAGATGTAGAGAACAATGCTTTGCCCTTTCTTGCATGCAATTATTCTCATCTGAAGAATTTCCAATATTCTGCTTTCCGCGATCAATGAACTACTTTTCTTAAGAAAACGTTCTATTGCTGTTACAATTTCATCTTCTGTATGTGTAACTTTATCGAAAGGTCCCTCGAAATGTGCATGAACTGCACTGACGACTGAGAACAAAGAAGACCAGTTTCATCATGAATTGCCATGTCAACCAAAGTCATTTTCAAGTGGGCCTATCTATTGGAATGTTCGGATCAGTTGTGGAGGTGACCCAGAAATTCAAAATGTCCGGACCAATAATTGGCAAGGTTACCCAGTGTTTCAAATGCCCTGGTCATTTACATGGTGACCCAGAAATTAAAAAAGGCCGGATCAACTGGCAAGGTGGCCAAGAAATTCAAACTGCCTGGGCTTGTTTTTCAATGACTCGGCACTTGCTATTGCTAGCCACTATTATAATAGACTATGCGTTCAAATTCTCAATCCCCTCACTGCTCAGTGTTCACGAGTGTATGCAACAATGGAACGCAAACCATGCCGACACGTTATTTTATTTTGAAATGCAGAATCATCTAATTTCCATGAACGCAATTGATTGGCAATGAACGTAAAAGGTTACAGACCTTCATTTAATATTTACAATAAGAATATGACAGGAATATGAAAATTTTATGGGACTTAATGAAACAGAGCTCCTCAAACTGAAATATTGCTGACTTTACCTCCGCCTGACTCAAACACGTCTGCGATGGGACTTTGGTTTGACAGATGAAGGCAACGGATAGTCTTCTGGTAGTCTCGTAAGCTTCGCCTTCGCAAAATATCTAGCAGTGTTTCAGTTTTTCTGTCTGAATTTGGCCGTGATGAAATGAAGTTCATCTGTCTTCGGTTAATGACTTTTGATGAACAGAGAATGCCAAGTAGAACACTCAAATCCATTAGCTCAATCAAAGCTTGCCGATTGGTATCGAGTATTGAAGTTTCCCTTTCTGTCAAAGGCCAATCTTCCCAATAATCTGAATTATATTCTGAAAACATTCACCACAACCTATACTATTTATATAATTTTGTTACTGCGTTTTAAATAGCCTAGACAATGCCAACACAACCAACTTAGTACAAATCATTAACATAGGCATACATGTATAAATGTATATCACGACCGTGTTTCATTAATGCACAAGGCATAAAACAAATAGAAGCAGCAATCAGGCCAGAATCCAGATTAGTCCGTTGATATAGAAAAAACAGCATATGGTTTATTATAATTCCGTGGTAGCCTATAATTTTTTAGCTATGTCCGAAATTTAAAAAGAACAATGACCAGATCCTGCAGACACAGGGAATGAAAATTTTCCGACATGTAAATCGTGCAAATAAAAGAACTCTTTCACCCAGAATTGCTCTACAGAATCTACATAGCTCTACCGAAGATAGACTTAGGCAGTCAGATGATCTTGTTCAATAGAGATAAGATTGAGAAATAAGGAGCGATCTTATACATCGGTTGGGGAGTAGTTAAGTGTTTTATAACCATGAGGTAATCTTCTGCTCAACAAACTAGTAGCCTAAGCCAACGCAATGATAGGGAAACGATTACAAATTGATAAACGACTGGAGGTCAATGCAGTCTGCGGGAATGCTCGAGCAGACAAATTATTGTATCAGAATCTTGATTGTGTGAATTGAAGAAAATGCAATTATCCACATATACAACACATATGCAACATTAGCCTACATAAAAATGCTATGTCTGGATAGTTTTAAGCTCTAGTGAAAGATAAAATTTACACGTAACATAAAACGAAGGCGAAGAGTATTAGGAAAACAAACGACTCCTATGGTGTTAAACGTAGGCCTATAGGCCTAAAATAAACTTAGGACACTGTTCAGAATAATGTTGACTTTTTTCAAAATTGCACAGTTACCTGAATTTGCACTCAAATAATTCACGATGTGTTGTTGCTCATTGTTCCGAAGAGCTGCAACTAAACCGCTGTATTGATGTCTCTCGATAATATAATTCAAAAGCAGAGAGTTTCTTTTTAAAATAGGACCTTTGCCAACAACCTCTGAATATTCCCTCCAAGAAAGTGCTTCATTTGCAAGTAGTGTATCCAAAAGTCCATAATATGGATCCATGCGTTCCTCAAGAAATTTTCTATGGCGCTCAATTATTAAATTTTCTGTTTCATTTACTGCCTCTGCATTTATTTCTTCTACCTCGGCTTTTAAATTAAATTCTTCGAAAACTGCCTCTTCATTTGATTCTCCGACCTTTGTTTCTTCATTTGATTCTCCGACCTTTGTTTCTTCATTTGATTCTCCGACCTTTGTTTCTGAATTTCGTTCTCCTACATCTGTCTCTTCAATTGATTCTTCTACATTTTCTTCTGGATTTGGTTCTTCTACATCTCGGTCTTCATTTGATTCTTGTACTTTTGTTTCTACGTCTGCTCTTTCAATTATATTGTCGTATTTTTTCGCTCCATGTTTTGACTTCGCTGTCGGGCTTGTCTCATCTCTTGAATGGCTAGACTTTAATGAAAAGTTACACACAAGTTAAGTTTAAAAATACTGCTTAATAACATTTCAGAGCCAGTCAAACGAATCATGTCGACAATTGTTCTAAATCTGCCAAAACCATTTAAAACAGAGCACACCTCTACATATATGTTGGTATTATTCGATCTTCCATTTATACTGACCGAAATCCGATTTTTGTGTGTAGGGCCTAAATCTTCTATATAGGCCTAGGCCTATTTCTCTAAATGGGCAGATAGCCTAAAGGTTTAAGTTTACACTTCCACCAAGCAAGTTATTTATCATTTCGAAATACCAAGGACGTGACTGTTACTGTGCAAATTTCATTTTTAAGCGCAATAATTTTTACAAAAGTAATCAAACATCGACTTCAATTTGATGAAAATTCAAAATATCAATTTAAAACTTTGAATTTCGCAAACGTCGATGTGTCACAGCATTACGAAAAACTGTGGGCGTCACAATTTTCTGTTTTTATGTAGGACTATTCCTGAAGTGGCTACATTAGCCAAAGATCGAGACACATACATTTAACAATGGTTCTTGTTCACTTGTAATAGGTAAGATGACTTGTTCTGAACGCTCTGGAACCTGCAATGTAATCACCAAACTGACAATAATATTTAAACTTAGTCAGCTTAGAGACTATGCCCTCAACGGATGCGGAAAAGGTCATTCCAATACATTATTCATGCTAGAATAAATCGCGTCGCGAAATATTATTGCTAAAGCGATCAAATGCAGAAATGCGAGGACCAGTTTATTTCAGGCTATGGGTGAAAACAAGTCAATTGGTCAAAACACATCTTCATGAAGACAAGCAGTCACATGACTAAAGATCCATCTTGCCCGTGAATTGGAATGGCTAGAAAAGTAATGAAAAGGGATGAAGTGATTATGAGATACATGTATCTGATGGTTTTGAGTGAAAGACGTCGTGTGCAGAGATCTGGCAGCCAGAGGTTAAATGCTGGTTACTTCGTAGGATGGATTAGAAATTGCCGCAACTCTGTCAGTCGTTCATTTAAGATACAATCATTTGGTTAGCTACTGGTATCTCAGTTGACACAAAAGTCAGACACGGTTATATGGAGCGATTTGTTAGAGCAGAAGAGGATAAGTTAAGGTGAAGTCGATGGATTGTGAATAACTGACGAGATGTGAATAGGCCTACTGGGCGCAGTGGAATTTTTGTGGGTTACTGATGGGGCTTTGTGCTTTTTACTTACGGCATCTTTAAACCAGTTACAACTTACGTGCTTGGAAAACCAAAGAGATGTTGCAGTGAGAAGTTTGGGAAAGCATACAAGCGACATAAGCGTTGCCTTTATTTTGGCGGCGTCTAAACACCGGAAGACTTAGTAAATTGCAGTCTAGCTTAGCAAGAGCTATGTAGGCTATAGGCCTATAGCAATAGGCATATATAGTTAATGCAGTTTGAAGTCGAGCACTAGGTAGAGCGTGCGCGATTATAATGTACGCAGGCATACTAGGCTGCCGTAGCAGTCTTTAAGGACCAGACGTTTGAGAGTCAGTGCTTTTCAATAAACTGTCTCTTCGGCCTACATTAATTAGATCTACGCGGAGAATGCCGCATCAGATGTCAGTCGCGCTGGTAGTTAGGTTGAGTCCGGTTTTCACTTTGTGATCTACTGATTAAACTCGCTATCTAGCAAGATTTTAGGCATGTCTTTTAAAGCAGGCGCCTTCCATCCTAAGCCAGAAATCTTATTGTCTAATATCAAGCTCGCTGATAAATGATTTGTCGCAATTTTTTAGCGACCATCGATTCATTTGACATTAACCCAATAAAACGGCTATATTGAAGACTTTATAACCTACTACATTAGATTATATTAGATTATATTAGATTAGGTTAGGCATGCTGCGCTACTGGTGATTTGGAAAGTGCTCTCTCCTTCGGAACGGTCAGCTGTAGGCTTGTTGGCGAATGCTCGTCATCTGCAACAGAATACCAAAATGTCTAATTAAGATGGCATATTTCATTTACATTATGACCAACAAGTTAAAGCATTCACGATAAAGCACGAATATGCAATGTACCAGTTCCGACTATCCATTAATTTCGTAAATATCCTATTGTGCCAACGCCAATGCCATGCTGGTCAAAAATGCAATAATTATTGCTAGTGCAAGTAGGCCTATAATGTCATTGGGCCTATAGGTCTAATTATGTAAATAAAGCTGTAAACGTTTATACAAGGGAACTTCATAATTATGGAGACGCACTTTGAAATCATGCACTTGATATTCACGAATAAAAAAAATGAATGAATTTAAGTATTTTATGATTTCTTACGACGATTTTCAATATCACCAGAAGACCGTCTTTTCTTCCTTCGTTTGCGCAAACATCCTAAACATGTTTTTTGGCAATTTAATTGCAAAAATAAGTCTACACTTGGCGTATGACAACAATTATAATAAAGCTATAGCATTATTCCCGTTTACATAATGCAATGAGCTATGTTGCAATCATACATGTTTTGTTTTCTCTCTGGTACAATATTTGGTCTAAAATTATGTCTCAACTTTCCATCATCTTATGCTGGACAGAGACGATGCGATGCGTCAAAGTATTTCCAGTCATCCTAAAGTCTTTTGAGTTCATCCTCTCACCGGTCGTTCCCTTTCTTTGACTCTTTTCTTACGGCTTAGTTTACTGTTTGTAACTATACGATATAATGGTGCAAGCTACTCAAATCCTTCAGTTCAATACGATAATTTCATGTTTCTCAATATAATATGACGCACACAAAAAATGACGAGTTTTTGATTTTTTTAAATAAACGGTCTGCAGCACTTTATGAAGACGACACTTAAAACACGTATTTCAACCCATTCAAAAGGCCAACGTTAAGTTAATAAATTTGACCTTTTCACTCGAACATTTTTACATGAACACTTCACCTCTCTCGGGCTCCAGCTCTCATTCTCTGTCTCTATCTATGTCTGCCTCTGTCAGTCTCTGTCTGTCTGTCTATATCTCTCAGTCTCTGCCTCTGTCTCCCTACCTCCTTCCCTCTCCTCCTCCTCTTCCTCTCTATCTTTCTCCTTCTCTCTGTCTCTGTCTCTGCATCACTTTCCCTCTCTCCTCTCTCTGCCTCTCTTTGCCTATGTGTATGTCTCTTTGTCTCCGTCTGTCTGTCTGTATATCTGTCTCTTTTTTCTCCCTCTTTATCTCCTTCTCTCTCTCTTTCTCTCTCTGTCTCTGTCTCCCTATCTGTCTCTGTCTCTGTCTCTGTCTCTCTGTGTCTCTCGCTCAACGCCGTCCGGGAAACCCCGGAATTTTCAGCGCCAGTCTGCCATTGTACGTGTATGTGTGCAGGGCAGACATTAGCTGGTCGCTCTTGCAAAACAGTTGATCTACTACGAAACATGAGAGTATAAAATTAGCTTACACTAATTAATATTAGGGTGGTTTCATCGACAATGGCAACTTTTGAAGTTGCTTCTTCTTTATTCTCCAACCCACCATTTGGTGATACGACTTATAGTGACTCTTTATCCAAAATATTATCAGATTCCAAACGTATTTACGACTGGCGCGAACCAGTTGAAGTTTAAATGATTGCGCATATTCCTGGAATTTCTTACAAATGAATAATGAACTATGTTGCTACTTACTTTTTAGTATAAAATTTGTCTTGGTCAGTAAATCAATCAGTCAATCAATCATTCAATCAATCAGAATTTATATATAGCCCCTTCAGGATGCCTACTCATAGGTGCTCCGGCCAAGATCAAGCGAAAAACAGTCTTCGACCGTTTTTAAAGCTGAAAATGAAAGGTGTCGAATAATCAAGCTCCAGGTTGTTGGACCAACCACAGAGAAGGAATGGCTCTGCATTGTCAAAGTAAGACTGAAAGTAACCATTTAGTCACCACTAACATCAGAGTGCAGTGCGCGGAGGCCTATGCAAGTGAAAAGTGGGAGGCAGAGCGCACGCAGATAAGACGGTGCTTAGCCTGATAAGCATCGCCACGCAAAAGACGCAGTCCTGAATTAAATGTGCTGCGGGAAAGAAAAGGCTAAACAGTAAAGTACCAAGTCAAGCTTGGTAGTGCCGCTAAATTTTTTAAGACTTCCGAAAATGGCGTGTGCTCATTGGCGGAAAGAGAATCAGGTTGAGAGCTCCTAAATTTAGCATGCCACCACAACATTTCTGAAATCATGTTGGAGAAAGTCTTGGGTCCTTATGATACATCCACGTTTTTCCAATATGGAGCAATCAAGTCGCTTTAAAGATTTTCGGCCCATTATATATCAGGCCGCCCTTTCCCCACCCACAGAGGATGAGCAGATGACGACCAGGTCCCATGGAAGGACGAGGTTATTGAGTTTGCGGTGATGATTACTGATGAACTTCTTGAGCTATCTGCCATTTTTCTCGGTGACATTCCACCACATCGAATATGTTTCCGCAATCCAGCACCTGTTCGTCGGACCTTATGATGGTCAGAGGCATTTACACATTTAAAATGTGGATGTTCCTTTCACAATTATGAACCTTGACACGGTCTGCTACCAGTATCAACGAAATCACGGAAGTCTCGTGTCTTTCGTGTGGCGAACAAGTCTGGAAGTATCTGAAAGAAGTGTCACTCTTTGTGACTCATCATCATCAACATCATCAACAACCGAGGGACCAATGCCCGTATAGGTGCTCGATGCCGTTCTCGTTATTCCACGCCAGGTTTGTCTCTCCAAGGCAGCGTGTGTTAGGTCCTGTAGTGATGCTTCACACCATTCTGATAATTATGTTGTCCAGCCATTCCTTGTGTGGTCGTCCTTTCCTGTTAGATCCATCCATTCTTCCAAGCACAACTGTCTTGATCTTTCTGCTGTTGTCCATCCTGCATATATCCCCGAAGAGATCTAGCTTCCTGGTTATTATTTTCTGCATCAGATTCTCTGTGTGGCCTATTCGGCTATAGGCCTACAGTTGTGACTCACATAATATTATAATACCAAGTAGGCCTACAGTACTGTTTCCAGAGCGCAGCGTCAACAGTTTCTCCCAAAAAAGACACGAATTTGCTATCCATGCTGCCCAACGACAAGAACAGGGAGGCTGCTAAGGTTGCCACAAACACGTGCGTTTAGTTTTCACTTCTAGGACTTGCCTGAGTTACTGGTTGCATGGAATGCATGTTCTTACGTTTTTTGACGATCATTTTTAAGTGGATGAGAAGAGACTCATGGCAATGGCCCTAAACGAAAATTCAGGTTCTGTGAGATCATTAGAACGAATCCCACCATTCAATGAACCTGTGGCAAAACAGGACTCCACAATATATTTCCGTCGTTAAATCACTCATGACATTCTTCAACTCTTTGGAACTGTCTGATGATTTTTTACATTATGATCCAAGCCCATATAATTATTGGAGCTCAAATGTAGTAAAAGGGCCATG
Source organism: Lumbricus terrestris (assembly GCA_949752735.1). Lineage (NCBI taxonomy): Eukaryota > Metazoa > Annelida > Clitellata > Crassiclitellata > Lumbricidae > Lumbricus > Lumbricus terrestris. The sequence goes on from OX457037.1 coordinate 81,098,849, forward strand.
TGATTCTCAAATCCGCTAAAGTGGTTAACTGTATCGCTGAAGTTGAGTAGACACTTCAGTTCAAAAATTTAACTCTTCGCCAGCACAACGTGCAGAGCAAAGGCAGTGTTCTGGCTACAAGTCGTAGGAAAACACAAGAGGCAATACTATGAGCCAACCAAGACGGCAACCATCTAGTTGGCAAAAATCGAATGACTGACAAATTCATCGAAAAATGTTGATATTCTCGGCTACATTTTCATGACATTGTTGTCTTCTAATTTTTGCAGTAAATGTCTTAAAACTACCAAAAATTTACTCATTCCGACATGATTGTAGTAACATTATTTAGAAAATTAATTAAATTGCATACCTCCGTTTGTGGTTGACTAGTATGCAATTATTACTAACATTGCCATGTGCCGATGTCTTTATAAGTTTGATGAAACCATTAGCAAATTATGAAACATTTCGTCAGCTCCGCGCCAGTCCTAAATATTAACATTTTCTAATAATTTTTTAACTGTGACCTACTAACACCTGACGTCACCAAATGGTGGGTTGGAGAACAAATTTAGACCACTTTCATTTTTTAGAACCACCCTACTAATTATTACAAGAGACCATCGCTAAGCATGTAGAGATTTGAAGAATTAAACCTACCTCTTACGCATTTGGGTATGCACTCAATCGCCAGGATTATTACAGGGATAAGCAACAGTAGACACAGAAAGTATAGCAAATTTGGCCCTAAAATCAAATCAAAAAACACATTTTGCACAATGAGAGAAGTTTCTTGACAATTTGTTTTCGCAATTTTCTCATAATTGCTGGTAAAGCCATGTCTTCTTTAGCGAATGTCCATGTGCAAAGTTTGCAGAAGATTTTAAACATGTAGCCGAATACGGTCAATTTAAGAAAAATCTACTGACGTTTTATTAACAGTGACTAGAGTTCGTATCCCAGTTTCTTATTGGCATGTTGTGAAAGGCTAATGTGCAGGATACCATAATTGTCGTTATAATTTCAATAAAGTTGCCTGCAAATTGGCTAGCCTCTGGCAAATGAAACGAATACTCAGAGCGTAAAATAAGATAAAAAAAACTGGTGAGTCTAGGAGATTTCTACCTTAGACATATCCCCAGACATTTCTTCGTAATTTCCCCGGGTGAAGTCCCCGGATATCCCTTCACCCCCATCACGTTTATCAAAGTCTAAGACGATATATGAGATTCCTGCAGAACACTCTTCGTAATTTATCCTGTGCTGCGGCCGCAGAATTATGTCCGTCGAAGGGCTGGTTCAGGTTGACGTTGTTCAGACTTTGGGTGCCCAGATATTTGGGTGATGATAAGATTCCAACCATCAACAGCATTGTTTGTGTGGGGCAAGTCGGCCACATACGCAGCATAACAAGCCTGCTTGTTCAACAATATTTAGCAATTATTCACCTTTTTTGGACATTTGAGATGACCGGGTGAAGTTCATTTTTTTTATCCTATTGACACTATTGTCAACAGAGCGACCCTGGAAAAATTCAGGGAAATGACCGGGTAGAAAATTCAAGGGCGATTCGTCCGGAACTCAAGATTGCCTTATATATTGTGATTGTATGACAACTTATGTGACATTGTCAGTACCGAGCATCACAGAATTAAGCTGTAGCTGAAGTGGAGGTTGAGGTTGTCGCTCAACCTGATATAGTGTATCGGCAAGAGGGACAATGGCAGCGAATACGATTGCCTGTGATGGTTGCAGATAGCTTTCAACGACTTGCAAAATTATTCCAGGGCTTGATTCATTGTTACAATCATATTTAAATGCATTGAGGTATACACACATAGGCACACAAGCCTGCAAGTCATTTGGTTAACCCTCACCATAGCTGACCCCTCGCCACAGGGATTAAGTGGAGCTTGATTTGAAAAAAGAGAATATTATAAAGGCCTACAAGACAGTCTACATGTTAGTGTCGCAGCATAAGAAAATTGAAAATACGATTATCAGATTTCTTCATTTACCTTGATCAGGAACACTGATAACCATGGCCGTGAATGTACAGGTGTTAGTTCGTATTGCACACTGAGCCTGGCATTTGTATAGCCCAGGATCCTCAGGTGTAAACATCGGTTGGGAAGATGTTTCAGCCGTGTTGTTATCAAACCATTTATACGAACATGGCAGCTCTCTGCTTGTATTGGCCAAACAGATCACTTCATTCCCAGTACTGTAATTTCTCTTTGTTGTAGGCCTATTAGCAAAAGCATCTGCAAAATACGAGAGATGCTAAATTTAGCATCGAGGCTGTCGATGTTATTAAATAGTCTATAATAATTATAATTAGGCCTATTCCATAAAAATCACTCGCTGATGCACAAAATCAGGATTATATAATCATATATATATATATATATATATATATATATCAGTCTATTTTGTCTCTATCCCATCTCTATTTCTTTGTATTGTAGGTGATAATGACAGAATATCTGAAAATTTCTCTTTTTCTTCGCTGGTAACTAGCCGGACATTTTCGCCTGGACGAGTGAAAATAATGAGACAAATGATGACACAACATTTAGCCTACAACCGAAAGCCACCGGCTGTTCAATGCTCACAGCTGCTGACAGGGCTGTTTTTAAGAAATTTCTAGAACTGCACAATGCCTTCTTTTCTTTCCCATCATCCATGGTAAATTACTCACAATCGAATGACAATGACCATTTCTTGCTAGTTTTAATTGTACATAAGTGATTCTACAACTGCACAAATCCATTTTGAACTGCACATTTTGTGTACAACTGCACGTTAAAAAAAGCCCTGGCTGCTGACACTGTTTCTTTAACAGTACCTTCAATGTTGTCGATAGCACTCTTGCCATGACACAATGCTGAAGGCCGAGCACAGCCGGAAGAAGAAAATGAATTTCTTTTAAATTGTGATGTTGTACCATACATAATTTTGCATGTCATCCAAAAAAATTACACACAAATTTACAGACTGCTTCCTGTTTAGACCTATAGGCAAGACAAGCACAACATATGAATGACACTGTCTTGTTGTCGATCCACAGTAGGTCTGCTGTGGTAAATAGCATACAGTCACCCAGGTGCATGTGAACGATCTGAATCCCACGCTCGCATGATGCTGTGTCATTTTAGTGTAACCCAGTGGTGGCCAACCTTTTGTACTCAGTGTGCCACAAACCATCGCTCGCGCCGTCCACGTGCCACCACGTGACCACATATAGGCTACCCGCGCTGTGACCTGTTCCAATTTAAAACATGCGCTTGCATAAAGTAAGCTAACTACATATATAGGACCTTATAGGTAGGCTATAAATAATTATATTAGGCCTATATATATATACATATACAATTATATATAGGCAAATTCGGTCACATCCCACTATGTCCAAACAAGCTAAAAATTGACGACACTTTTATACTTTGACAAGTCGTCGCCTGAGAATTATCTTCGCGTATCTCCACTTTTGTGAATTTCGAGAAAAACGAGGTAGAAGTTTCGCAACTTTGTACGCCAAAAAGGGTTCCCGGACAATTCGTCGCCGGACAATTCGGAGAGGACAATTCGGAGCGGACAATTCGGAGCGGACAATTCGGAACCGGACAATTTGGAGCGGACAATTTGGAGCGGACAATTTGGAGCGGACAATTTGGAGACGGACAATTCGGAGAAAATTGTGGCGAGGGCAATTCGGACCCAGACAATTTGGAGCGGACAATTCGGAGCGGACAATTCGGATCGGACAATTCGGACCGGACAATTGGGACCGGACAATTGGGACCGGACAATTCGGACCGGACAATTCGGAACCGGACAATTCGGACCGGGCAATTCGGACCGGACAATTCGGACCGGACAATTCGTAGCATGAAAAATTAATGATGGAACTCCAACTTTTAGGCCAGATTTTCCTGCTCATCACCATTCCCGTATTTCAGAATCTGATGTCGACCACTTGGCAATGACATTAATGTACAAGATTGTACTCTTACGGGTTATAATTAAGCCTCAGATACCATGACTTGTGCAGCCTTGACCTGTTCATATGGATCCTACAGAAAGCAGTTAATTGTGTCTGTAATTTAGGCGCTTAACTAACTTTAATTAGGCTTACGCTATGTGCAATAGATAAAGTTGAAGTTCAATGGTAAATTATACCTGCCAACTCTAAGTGGCCTTCTGTTGTAAATATGCTACGATTAGACTTGCCGTTGTTGATTGCTCTAATCAGCACAATATAAAACTGCTGTAGGCTTACATGTAATTGTAGGCTTACAATAATTATTAGGCCAGCAGCGATTTTATATTGTGCTAATTAGCGCATTCAACAGCAGTTAGCTCAATTTACCCTGAGTTTCATTCCATGATACACCACTCACAAAAAACTGCAACAGTAGGCCTGATAGGCTATTGTTGCTGTTTAACGACACTGTGTCATATCAATGTTGATTATTTTGTGTCAACCTCTTCATAGGCGAATACTTGGTCTGGCTTGGGGCCGGGGGGGGGAGGAGGACGAACGAGCGGCCGAAGGACGGTCGTCGATACGCGCAGTGCCCAACAGAAACAATAATATTTTTTTATATTATAAAATAAAATAGCTTTTTCCAATTAGCCAGTAGCGGCGCTTGGGGGGGTCTAGGGGAGGCTAAGCCTCCCCTATAAAAGGCCATCCATTTTTTCCCATATAAAAATAAAATATTTGCACGACACGATTAACCCCTTTAGCCCCCCCCCAAATAACCGTAATGGACTAATGGTACGCACGAGGTTTGACAGGCAGTTTGGCGGATAATCGATCAAATGACTTAAAAATGGTTGTCAGAAATTTTGGCGACTGAAAACGGAAAATTTTCCCCACAAATCCAGCCTCCCCCAAAACTAAAATCCTGGCGCCGCCACTGCAATTAGCCGAATATCAAAATGTGAAAAACCAAAAAAAATAACGAAAAAAATTATAATTGGACTTTGTTACATCTTATACTGCCCTAGTTAGCTACACCGGTAAGCGAGAGCAGCATTCTTCTGTTGGTTGCAACGGACTGCGGTTCAAGCCCCGGGCTGGGAGTTGACATTTAGAGATACAGATATCTCGGGCTAGCACGTGTGGGACGAAGGAGTGAAAGCTCCTGCGGAGCGACCTTGGGTAAGTTGCTTACCCATCATTGTCTGTGGGGAAGGCAACGGGAAACCACCTCACTCATCTCATCCCCAGGGGCGTAAAGCCAATGAACCTGCCTTCGGGCAGAGCACCATCATCATCATCATCATCATCATCATCATCATCATCATCATCATCATCATCATCATCATCATCATCACATCTTATACAATGGCTTAAAATTAAGAACCTTCTTTACGCAATTTAATTTCAATCGAGCACCAGTAATTACCATATAACGGGAAGTAGACTACTAGCCTAAGTACATGTAGGCCTAGTCTAATAAATAAGCGCTTTACTCACATAAAACATTGGTGATTTCCAGCGAGCAGGTGTACTTCTGCATAGTCGTCTCACAGTGATACACGGATCGATCCGGCTGAAAGTTAGCTGTGAGCGTTGCGTTACAAGTTACGCGGTGGTATGTATTCACACAGTCAGTCTTCATTGAGGTCGACGAATCTCCAGCGTTCCTCCAAACCATCTCAGGAGCGTTTTTACCGTTGTACATCACATTGCATGACAACCGTACTTCATCCGGTGCAATGGCAGTGTCGCATTGAGTTGTTCCAACGACTCCACCAGGATTCATGTCAGACTCACAGATCAAGTTAGAACCTAGAGAAATGACAGCTATTCGCTAACAAATTCTATGACGCACTACAATCTTAAGCATATCCGTAATAATTATCTAAGGAATTTGTCCAAAGGAGAGGACTGTACAGTAGAAGCTCTGATGATTAAAACTAGTTAAGAGAATGTCAATAATTTCCAGTTTCTCATCGTCGCAATTCGTTCTGAGGCAGTGAGATCTTTGTATTAAAATCGTATAATCAATTTAAGGCCTATTTTGCTGATTATTTTTTCGTATGGAGTATTTACAGTAGGCTACTTAATGCTCTGAGTAAGAACACCCTCTTGATTAGCTGAACAAAATCACTCAGATCGAACAAATATTGCAATTTAATGTACAAGATTGTACTCTTACGGGTTATAAAACATTATAACAATTTTATTTTTACAATTTTTTCGCAGATTTATTGCTTAGAAATGGTTTATCGTCCGTAATCTTAGTATTCCACATTCTCATAATGCAGGCCTATGACTGCGCTTGGTATCATAAATGTTACGAAGCGCATACACTGTGAGTCGTAGCCTACTTAAAACTACGAGTTCAGCTGAAGCTCCTAAGTCTCCCTGTATATCTTCACTGCATTCAAATCTGCCAGCATCCTTCGAGTCCACCTTCAGAGCGAGCAAGTTGAATGTGCCAGAAGATAAATCTATGTCAATGTCGAATCTGTTTTTGTACGTAGTCGTTATTCTTCCATATTGGAAGATATATTTTCTTGGTCCATCTCCGTCCAATGGGAAATGATACCAAAAGATACTTTGGTGGTTAGCAGGTAGCTTTGATGTCGAACAGTTGAAATAGGTCGATTTATTCACAATTGCTGTCGTGTCAGATGGACCGTGTAGGATTGCGTAATCCGCTAAAATCAAAAGAACTGTTTTACGCTATAAAAGTAGGCTAGGTAGGCATCTGCTCCTCTTCTAATAGAAATATCAATTTTACAGCGTTGAGTTTCCCAACGCTTAGCCCTTTATCAGATACAGAATACTAAAGTAACTGGGAAATCAATGTAGAACAATTCGATAAAATCGTCAAACTACTGCCAGAACAATCGTAGGCCTGCAATAGATTTGTGAATGCAAAACAACAATTAAAATCTAGCATTAAATAGTAAGTGAGCATATACATGTAATAATGGAAGTGTTAAAGTGACTTTGATTCATACCAAAATTCACATATTAAGTATTTACACAGTCTTAAACGATGAAGCTTGGGCTATCTGTGCTGCCAGAAAAATATTTTGTCATCAATTGCCTGATAAGCAGATTTTTTATTAAATGCTTCTTACCTGGCAGATGGAGAATGGTTGTCAATGCAATGAAGCAAGTAACTGACCGGCAGAGCAATCCTGACAGAGAAGGATGCATGATATATATCGGTCTGCGATCCTTCAAGGTCACTCTCAACATACGACAAAAATAAACGTTACATTCCGTTGACTATGAACTACCACTCGATTGTAATAGTAGACTTTCGTGATTTCGAAAATGTTTTAGAATTCAATCGGTGTTCGCTTCCAAGTAGAACGAAAGTGAAAACAGTAGTGTGGGACAGTTGGGGGTAATCCCACTTAAGAATGAACTTTAAGAACCGGACTCGATTGATGATTGACTTAATCGTGTATGAAATAAATAGTCAATTCGATTTTGAAATTTAAGTAGGCCTAAATATCCAAATTGATGGCTGTGGTAGACATGATATCACGCGTAAAATTGACTCAGGTAAATAAGAAAATAATGTCAATAGCACCAATAAAAGTTCAGAAACTAAGTCTTGTGCTTGAACTAGGCCGAGAGATCTCAAAATCCAAACACGTAGGCCAGGTGTAGGCTGATGTAGTTTTATTGGTAAATTCACAGAGCTGTGCCCAAACAGCCTATATTTAGGTCAAGTTGCAACCACGTGCACTACCCGTCAGTCCAGAGCAGTGCAAACAATAAGAGCAACCAATAAAGTTTGCCTGCATAGATTTGTATTAAAGCAAAGATAACATTCTGAAATGCACCATAATTTAGAACTCTATAGTATGTATGATTCGTAAATACGGCAAATATTACTAAGATGAGAGACATTGAGAGTAGAATGTTCTATTATTGGACTTTATTAGCCTTGAATTTTATCTATGGATTTAACCTTGCCAAAAGAGAGCGAGATATTTCTCGGAGTCATGCATACATGCATTGATTGATTGATTCATTCATTCATTGATTCATTCATTCAAGAAACAGCAACTTGTGGATCATAATGATGTTTTCACAAGTAAAATCATGGTAAATGAAAATGTAGCTATTGTGTCGTTCTCTGAAATAAGAAGGCTAACTATTCATAAAATAGCCATGGTTTCTTGGACACGCATACCGATCAACCTTTAATTAGAGAAACCCAGTAACACAGTTTAAAACAGCCGAAGCAATTGAAGAATGGAGCACAAAGTCAATGCTTAGATTTCTGAACATGTATTTATGCATAACTTATTTTGACGTTTATACATGTAGTTCGAAGACTTAGTGCCATTGATTTGTGTATGATAGACCAAAGTACTGTATCTAAACGGAGCTCAGCACCCTATTATTATTTTTATGCACTGCATTCATAGGCCTAATTCGACTGCCACCAACCGAGTTGATGAACTCGTCAACTGGCAGAAGTTTGGAAAACACAGATCAGGAAGATGATGTTTGAGGCAGACAGCTGTGTGATGACCAGGTGCAGAAACTTTGCACTTTGAAGGTGTATCCTATCGATGAGGCGACTCCGAAAGGGCGACCATAAGAAGAGCGACCACAAAAGGGCGCCGATTTTAAAGGCGACTGATCGAAAAAGCGCCGATCAAAAGGGCAACCGAACTAAAGAGTGATCACCAAAAGGACGAACATCGAACGTTCGCGCTGTGTAGGCCTACGATCTGATTGTTTTCATGAAAACGGTAGATGGAAGACGGTAGATCAAAGAAAAATACACAAACAGGTTGTTTGTTTACTCTTTTTGGCAATCTAAAGAGTCAACATCAATGAAAACGGTTGATGAAAGACGGTAGATGAAAGATAAATACCGACTGAGGGTAAGGTAGCCTATGCCTATGGTATCTGTCATAACTATAAGTGGTCAGTGGTCGGTATTTACTCTTTAGTTCAATTAAAGCGGTCGGCCTACATGAAAGAGAAATGCGCAAACAGGCTTATGAGTAGACCTAGGCTATATAAATGAATAGTTTTAAACGCGCAGTGCAGTTATGTGCAGAGACTTTCGTTTCGTTGACTATCATTAGTGTTTTATTTACTCTAATAACCATGTTTTAAAACATTATAAATTGTGATTAGTTCATTTCGTTTGTTCATAAATGACATTAACATTCAGGATCGATATGATGAGATTTCAGCCTATAGGTCTCCCTTTAGATGGTCGCCATTTTGTTTCAGACGCCCTTTTGATCGGTGCTCTTTCGATCAGTCACCTTTAAAATCGGCGCCCTTTTGTGGTCGCCCTTCTGATGGTCGCCCTTTCGGAGTCGCCTGATCGATAGTGAAGCCTTTGAAGGCAGAGGCATCCTGCTGAACTTTTGTGTGATTCCTGTTTAATCTCATTTGAATGGATCTAGTGTGTAAGGGCTGACTACAGATCTTAGATCTATGGTTAGTGTTTGTTAAGAACCATTGTCATTAAAATAATAATGTTCTGTTTTGCATTAATAGCATTCTAACTGTTTAACTTGTGCATCAGTGACGTATACTATGTATCACATTCAAGTTGCTGAGTTTTGATGAGATGATATCGCACAATAAATACTATTTCTTAATTAAAACTATAAATTGGCTGTTCAAGGGATGTCTGTGTAGATACGTTTACAGTGTTCGTATCGTTATGCAGTGAACACAGTGGAATTCACACCTCTTCTGAAGTAGGCTACAGTAGGGGATACCGGGGATGAATGTAAAAATGTTCGAATTTTACAAGTTTTTTGGTATTTGTAAGAAAAACAATTGCAATATTCCCTGCATCAATATCTTAGCTATTAGGCCTACATGGCTTTCGTCTCCACTGATGGCAATAATATTGATTTTCCTTTGACATTGGCTGCACTTGACTTTCCTTTGGCAGTAGGCCTAACAGCATATGACTTCTCTTTGGCACTGACAGCGCACGAATTTTGATTGACGCCGACATACTGGTACTTTCCTTTGGTACTGACTGCGTTAGATTTCTGCTTTTTAGACCTACTTTTACTACATTTTTGTTCTAATGGCACTTCTCTAGTGTGTCAATCAGTAGGCTATAGCTGTATGTCTCGTCCTAACTCTTGCTCTGCTGTCCTTCTTCTCTGCTGCTTGTGGATGAGGAAGAACCATTCCTGGAGAAAATATCTCAGGCTCACATATTCCATGTCAACCCTTACCATGATAGAGAGGGTCTTGGTTTGCACCTTTTTGTTGCCAAAGCAATCTGAACTTCTTTGACATTTTTGATCGCAGTGGAGGTCGACAGAAAATGCTAGTTTTCTCACGTCTATGGTTGAAAGACCAAAGTAAATGGAAGAAGCACGTTCTATATGCTCTGTCAGAATAGCTTCTTCCTTACCGGCATTGCTTAGAGTGTGCCTGGATGGTCATGGGCGGCGTCCAAGCGCTTGTTTTAAAATCTGAACACCGTCCAGCCACTTATTGGCGAGCACAGACTGGAAAGGTAAGGGGCGTCCATGCACTTATTTTTCCACACTTTAGGCACTGGTTACCGGTATATGAAAAACCTTTCTATTTCTGCAGTGTGCAACATTCGGTTTATTTTCAGCTGTACCGGTGTAAAGGTTTCAAATTACCCCCTCCTAAACATTACCCCCCTGCAAACTGTATTTTGCATCAATCATCGCATTTATTGCACTAAAAATATCAGAAAAATCATCCCGCTTCTTGTTCTTTAAAAAAGATTCTCATCCGTCATCCCACTTCGTGGTTTGTTACAATATTTTTTATCTGCAACTAAAATACTAATCGCCGCTGAAATTACAATGGAGAAATGGCTTCAAAGCTATTACTTTTTTCGATAAAAAAATTAATAACATAGGCCTACCACGAAGTAGGATGACGGATGAAATTCTTCAGACCAAAACAAGAAGCGGGATGATTTTTCTGATTTTTTAGTGCAATAAATGCGATGATTGATGCACGTCTAGTTTCCGGGGGAATAATCTGAAATCGGTTTCAAGTTACCGGGGGGGGGTAATGTCTAGGAGGGGGTAATTTGAAACCTTTACACCGGCATTTCGTGACTGCTTCTTTACAAGCCGAAAGGGGCCCATAGTTTGACATGACAGATTTTCAATTCTTCTGCAACAGAGCGACAGGACTCATTCCAGCAATTAGGCCTACTCTGTTTGCTGCCTCTTATATTGTTTCCATACCCTTCGTACATAGATACGTTTGCAATTCCTCATTCTTTGAGGAAGGTCTACCCTGCAATAATTAACCCTCGGAGGTTAACCTGGGGTGTTTTTTTCACCCCACTGTCAGTATTTGCCGTGAATTTTTTACTGCTTTGAAATTTTGCCACGCGCTTTTGTGTATCTGTTCATAGATGTTTTTGCTTGATTCCACATTTTTTAAATTTTTTTTATTGAATGCATGGTCACGTGACTGACGTCATGTAATGGCCATTGTTATTAATAATTTATTTGTGTTGAAGAGGTTACGACGGTTACCTGCAGCCAATGCAGCTAAACTGATACCAGAATTGATTTCAGTGTTTCGAAAATGATGATAGTGATGAGAAAAATGCAGAGTTTGTTGATTGTAATGATGCCTTGGAGCTAGATAATGTTGAAATCGATGTTGTCATAGACCTAGCCTATGTGTTGCAACTTTGTACGTGGAAAGCATGCAGCAAAGCGTTACTTGTGTATAAGCTTAGATGACCGTATACACTCGATAATTATGCTAATATTTTAACTTAGGTTTTATAGTTTGTCAATTCCATGCTGAACTTGAATTGAGTGTCATTTTTGATCAAACATAGTTTAATTTTATATCATGGGCCTCAAATGGTGTGGGGTGAAAAATATACCCCAGGTGATCTAATATGTGATTTTTCTATAGGTTAGCCTCCGAGGGTTAAAAGACCTACAAGTTTTTATTCATATATCTACAATCATAGGCTACCCAATAAGGTCTATCTTAACTATATAGCTATCATAAGTTGAAATCCGGCTTAAAGTCCATTGGATTTTTTTAGTAACATACATTGGGACAGGTTGTAAAATGTTACACCCAACCCCACCTAATGTGTTACATCCATCCCCGCTATCACATGCGATTAGTTTTTGTTTCATATCTTTGGAAAACACCAACAGTTACTTTCGATTATATCGCTCACATAGACGCTGCCTGCATGACAACTCTTCTACGTATTGCAATCAGTGAAAATATCAAACGTGAATACCGCGGGCCATGAGAAAAATAAGAAAAAAATATGAATCTCACTTTAGCGGCAAATTTTTTTCTTTGATTTACCAAAAATTTATTCTGAAGAATTCAGCTCAGAAATTTTGTTCACGTTAGTTCTTCGACTGTATCTACGTTTTGAATGGTATACGTTGGTCACCCGCTCTTCAGTTTTAGGCTTTAGCACAATGATGCTTGTTACATTCAACCCGTGTTACCTTCGACGTCGGTCTCACCTAGTTACTGTGTAGGAACTTTCAGTAGCCTAAGGTCTTAACTCAGAATTTTGCTGTGCGCATTAGGCCGTTATTCAAAAAGTTATCAGCTGTATTAAGTTTTGGGGAAATTGCTACAGAATGATTTGTTTATGACTTTTGTCCATGCAGTGGTTTCACCATCTGGGCTCATCAGCACTTCCTCACTTGTATCCTATAATATCGTGTTTGTTGATAATTAGTTTTGAGACTGGTTCATGAAACATCTGCAAAGAGACTATTAATTTAGTATGTTAGAAAATTTTATTTTCTGTTTGCTTTGTTCATTCCATTTAATCAATCTAGATGCTGCGTGGAGAACTGGATTTACTGTCAAATAATTTGGCACATAGCATGGACCTCGTCAAACTGCACATGACATTCATATTCCTGCTGTTGAGATAACTTAAGTTGGGAGAATACTTTTGGCTTGAGATTCATTGCACCACTTTTAATGTCAACACATTATTTCATTTATTATTTTAAAGCATACATTAAATCCTTAAATGTATTGTGTAGCCTATAATTATGACTCTGTCTTAATAAGGTAATCTATTTAAGAACTGGGCTGTATTGGTCTGTATCAGGTAGTTTGGGTTAACCATCTGTCAATCATATGCAACCTGTATAATCTAGTAGTTTGGGTCGTAAGCATTCTATTTACACTTTGTAATTCTGTCTAGTCTATGCAGTTTTTAGTCTACAACAATTATGCTGCAAGAATTATTATTTTGTCAGACTGTTGAGCTTGTATGTCCAGCCTTCATGACATTTCTGGGGCGTGTTGGTTTGCTTTCTGATTTGCAGGAGGAAACAATTCTTTGGAGTGAGAAAGAGCTGTAGATTATTACATGTAGGCTTGACTGTCTCAAGAAATCACACTGCAGCCATGGACGGAGGTTGGTTTCAGTTTTTGGGGTGGTGGCTTAAAATAACTTTGGCTTTGGAGTGGAGAATGAGCGGCGCCGACAATATTTTAATCGACCAAATTTCTGATGACCTTATTTTTAGTCCTTCGGTCGAAATGCGGTGAAAATGTACCATTTTCCCGGGCAAATTTTTTTTAGTCGCTGGAGGGCATAGCTCCCCTAGCCCATAATAAACTCCGCCCATTACTGCAGCTCAAATTAAAACGTAGAGTCTATGTTTTGTTTCTTGCAGTGAATTCATAATAATCAGAATCGCTGCACATTGGATTTCGTTTTCTCGATTTTCTCGATTGGAGTCTCGATGGACTGAGTGAAATTTGGTCGATTGTGAGCTGCAAATAGTCTCTCCAACTGCCAATGGCCTATAGCCACACCCAGGCAATTTCGGCAATGCCGGGCTTGCAGGCAATTCTGCCCGGTTGTGCAAGTCAGAATTTATGGTTTAACTAACTGAACTGCAGATTATCTAGGTCTAATGTAACAGTGTGCGTATTGGTAATTTTCTAATGTGATAATGTTAATATTCTTTATCCGATAGCAAAAATTATGTCAATATTATAGGCCTAATAGCTTTTAACTTGCCACTTTCGAATTGCTAAATGCGAAGTCTTTCAATTCCTATAATTTAAATTGTGATTAGGTTTAATGTTGAGTAGGGCTCGGTCTGCTACCCGGATTCAATTTGAACTCTCACTAGCCTACGTCATTGCAGTATTGCTGACCGGCCAGAGTGCGTGTGCCTCGAATTACTAAAGCGAAAACATGGGCCTTCAGAATTGATAATTATAGTTGGCGCAGTAACGAAAACAGTACTGTTTAAACCGTGTTTGTCGTTCTTGATGTTTTATGTGTCTGTTTGATTTGGATGACGCTGTAGGAAGATAGAAACAAACTTCATTTTATAGGTTTTCGGAGTTGTTGCAGGGTTTGATAATTCGTTATTCGTTAATACCTGTTACCGATTGTTATAATTTGCAATTAGGCCTATCCTTCAAACCTACTCTAAAGAGGACAACATGAGAAGCGCCATTCTTCTCTTAATGAATATTACAGTCGGTGAGTTAATGAGTTATATACTCGCTATTAACTATGCTTTTACTCATAAACTTTGCTTCTCCTTGTGCTCTTCAAAATCCTCATGCGTACTTTGAAAGCAAAGTTTACGCATTTGTTCTTATGTTATTCGGCACACACGTTAATGGTTTCTTTGCAGGTATTGTACAGTTTTTGCTGTGCTAATGCATTACCTGTGGGAGAAAAGACTGTTAATGAATTCATGAAATCCCCACTTCCTGGATTTTTTTAACAATTTTTTCAACTGATTTCAAACAGAATTGTTGCTGTCGCTAGATCCAGGAAATTTTATCGCAGTATGGGTTCCGATAAGATAGACCCATTAGTGGCAAAAAGATCAATTGGATATGTTTTGACTTATTCTCGGACATCCTCAATTATTCATTTATGTTTTTCCGGCTCTAAAATTGCAAAAACGCCAATTTGTAGGTAAGTTACCTGCCAGGAAATGTCAAATTATCGACCAACGATAGCTGGGGGTATCGAACGTTGCCCGGGAAATTTTGGTTTTTCGTCCTACAGCCAAGCCTCACACCTCTGGGCAAGTTTGCAGTATCCGGCGCGAGCACAAAAATTTCGGGTTTTTGTCCAATCCCGCCCGACCTCCACACTACCTCGCCCCACCTATCGCCGCTCCAACCCCACTTCGCTTCAGCTCCCACCTTGACCCGCTCCAACCTCACTCCGCCCCGCCCTGCGCTCACCCTTCTGGGGTATCCGACGTGGACCGAGAAATGTCGGTTTTCACTTCGCCCCGCCCTCACACTATCCCCCCCACGCTCATCCCCGTCCCAACACGCTCAACCCAAATCCCAGCCCGCCTACAACCCCATCCCGCGCCGCTCCACACAGCATCCACCCCTCTGGGGTATCCGACGCTGCTCGAGAAATTTCGTCGTTTCGCCCCAACCCAGCCCCACCATTGCTTTCCATGCCCTTCAACTGCTGCTCTCCACTCCCTCCTCCCACACTCCATCCACTCTCGTCCTATTCCACCCACCACCCCATCCACCTCTCACTTCTATCCCTTTCCTTCCCACCCATCCCATTCTCACTTTTTTTTATTCCACCATAGCACCTCTCACAGTAATAATAATAATAATAATAATAATAATAATAATAATAATAATAATAATAATAATAATAGTAATGATAATAATAATAATAATAATAATAATAATAATAATAATAATAATACTCATGTATGTATGTATGTATGTATGTATGTATGTATGTATGTATGTATGTATGTATGTATGTATGTATGTATGTATGTATGTATGTATGTATGTATGTATGTATGTCATACATACATACATACATACATACATACATACATACATACATACATACATACATACATACATACATACATACATACATACATACATACATACATACATACATACTAGGGTGTCTCTTAGCATAATGGGGAAAAAATTCTTTGGGATTTTTCTTCATCTCACCCTCCCAAGTTGTTAGGTTTATTGAAATAAAATTCTACAAGAAATTTCATTAAAATCGGATAAAATTTAGAGGCCGCCCCCGAGGCTCAAAGTTTTTGCATGTAATAGGCCTACTTCGACAATGGGAAATCATGTAGTCTAATGTCGCAAAATAATTAATCATCATTTCTAGTGCCAATCAATTTGGCTTGTTTATATAGCAGACATGTATGTATGTGCACTTGATATAGGGACACTTCAAGATTACTACTCAGAAGCACTCCCAACTACAGCTCGGACACTGAACCTGATATTCACGCCGAAGCGCATGAGCAATTGTTGGGGACTTGTTCAAGGTCACTCCATACGGGGCGGCCTGAGGTGGATTCGAATCTTCAAACCTCCCCCTGGCTTCAAGGCAACGAACCACCACTACACCACTGCACCCCACATGTCTACTTTCTATCTGTATATTAATGTTAAAGTTAAAAAATAGTACCGGTAGTACACTGCTACAGGCAGGATCAATTGCCAGAGACAACTTGAAGGCGGAATTTTTGCTCTTCCGGGCGGTCAACTCTTTTATGGAATTCGTGAATGAAACCACTCCTTTTTCAGCCCTGTCATTGATGTCTGCCAACCCGTTCAATGGGTCCATGTCAAGGAAAATCTGTGGAAGAACAAGTATGGAAATAGCCGTTTTCTTATCCAGCACTGTTCCAGGCTCTTAGTACTCAAAAATGCGGCGGATTTCATTGCTGGTCTCTTTGGTGCAAGATCCGGGGCTGGGTCTTCCATGGTGGCTAAGATCAGTTTCTTCATTTCCGGAATCAAGAAGTTGCTCAAAATAGTAGGCTACTATAGATGCAGTCCAAGCTTTTCGCATGTGACATTGGAAATTGCTTCAGTTTGCATTTTGGGGTTCGGTCATGAGTCAAAGTCTTTCAGAGGTGCTTCAACCCTGACTTGAATAGTAAACCAGGTCTTGAGGTGGAAGACAAACTGCAAAGTTGCAATCTTGCACTCCAGCACTTTTAATTTGAAGATGGCCAATATGCCATGTGGAAGTTGGATCTTCCTTTGCGAGGTCAAAGAGAGACAGGTCAACAAAGATCATCATATCCTTTGCTGTTCTCTGGAGAGCTGTCAGTTCTGCAAGCTCATACTTTTATTTGAAGTGTTGAGCCTTTCCGATTGTAGGTCCCTGCATCTGGACTTGTAGACTTGTGATTGATAGCCGGGTCAATCTCGTCTGATTTTTATAAGTCGCTGAAATCTCACTTTGTCATCTGTTGCTGTGCTGAGAGCGCCTATGTGTAGGTCGCTTGAAAAGGTTCTATATAAATTATCGAAATGAATAAAAGTGAATAGAAGGTGTTAGCCTGCTTCACTCCTAGTATAGATTGAAATTAGCCAATTAATAAGGCAATCTAGGACTTCTTTAACAATGCGAACTATGTAGCATAATTTTAAACATGGAGCTACATGTCTAAAACTTTGACATCAAAGGGCGGCCTCTAAATATTATCCGATTTCGATGAAATTTTTTTATAAATTTTTTCTCCATCAACCTCACAACTTGAAGGGGTGAGAGATTAAAAATTTCCACTTTCATTTTTAAGAGACACCCTAATACATACATACATACATACATACATACATACATACATACATACATAGTATTACATACATACATACATACATACATACATACATACATACATACATACATACATACATACATACATACAATGTATACATACATACATACCTACATACATACATACATACATACATACATACATACATACATGCACATAGCAACATCCTTTCTTATTTTACTATAATAATGTATGTTACTGTATAATGGTTTTTTAATTCTTACTTGGTGTGCAAATTGTGTACTCCTGTGCAAATTTTCTTTCAGTTCTTTCTGAATTAGTTCTTGCACCAAGTAATGAGGTCGTCGTAGCAGGTGACTTTATGAGAATGGCTTGTCTGACGTCAAATAACTCAAAAGTTCGAAACTGGGACATCTTCACTTCAAACCTGAAACCATTCACAATCTACACACCTGGCAAATTTCATCGTTTTTTCAATCATTTTGGTGTCGACGTGGACGACAACGGTTCTGGAATTCTGTATACAAATTCAACAAACCTGAACGACTCAGGAATCTATATATGCTTAAGCATAATTGATGGTCAAGATAAAGAACACAGCGCACAGTTAACTGTTCTCGGTAAGAATCAATCGATCGATCGATCACTCAAGCAGCATTCATAAAACGCCTCTTAGAGATCCAACCCGGAGGCGCTCGCGATCCAGGTCATGCAAACATTCTTCAGCCGTCGCTGAAACTGAGAACAATTCGGGAAGTGTCTTGTTGCTAAGGGGAGCCCGTTCCCAGTTGTTGGACCAACCACAGAGCGGGCGAATGGGACCACTAAGGCACCGTGGACAAAGGAGCATAGTGCTCGGTGGCCTGTGCGGGCGGAAAGGGGTGACCGAGCTCACTTAATCCATCACCTACCAATTTTTCCTGAACAATACTAACATTTTTCAACACGTCCTGGAATGTTAACATACGCACAGGGTTTTAAATATTTAATGATGGATACCTCCGAGAAAAAATGGTGTCAATGTGGTGCACCCTGGGAGGGTGCGCAAGTTGTTAAGCAGTACATTACATGTTTCGTGCCTACAGAAGCATGTCAAATATCAATTGTTATAAAATTCAGTTTTTGGCTGGATTGTCAACATTCACTAAAACTGTTCATGACACTTCATGTTTTGTCATGAAATACATTGAATCAGTGCAAATGGAGTTCAAAATCACGCTTTGAACATCCATTTTTGAGTGTTTTGCTACAATGCCACTGAGTCGAGGGTATCAGCAAGAAATGATTCTCCGATAGAACATGTGGGTTCAATGGTTGTGCTCTGCCTCGGTACCTGGTCTTATACGGTTGCACTTGGTAAACTCGAGGGACCCCCTACAGACAGCACGAAGACTCGGTGGTTGGCATAGATGTAGGCTAAAAAACGATGGCAACGGAATAAAAAAAAGCGGGAAAACGTCGTTTGTTGGGGAAAAAAACCCCGAAAAAACGATAAAAATGAAAGTGAAAGATAAAGGGACTATGTTACTTTTTTCTACAGTTTACAATTGTAAACCTTGTTTATGCAATTTGATTTTAATCAACAAACAAATAATACAGCTTACAAGTAAAACGGTGAAATAGTGATCTGATTTAGCGGAATCCCTGAAAATATGGAGACAGCGTAAGAGATTTGAGACGGAAATACCATTTAGAAAAATTATTTCAGACAGCAAATCAATAAAATTATACGGTCACAGAAAGCAAAAACAAAAAACAAAAAACCAGACGAAAAATAAAAAAACCCGAAAAATTGGACTTTTTAGAAGAATACAAAACGAAACACTTTTTTTACAACTTTGGCTACCTAAGGGGAGGTGGATACCACCACACCTTGGTAGCTCGAGGGTTAGCAGTTGAGTAGGAATGACAACAAGAAGATCAACGCTTAGGCCTATAGGGGGCTTAAATAGGCCTAAGTGATTCTTGCCCACCACAAAACGATAGCACACGCGTAAGCACGTGTAGATTAAGCAAATTTTTCAGACTTTGTAAATAAAAATATTCTTGTTCCAGCGATAAATTAAAGTCGTTCAAATGAACGTTGTTTCACAGTAGTTATTAACACTAAGCTCTTGTGGTAATTCAAAATGTTTGCAGAGTCTATGCCAGTATGCCAAGAGAACTACAGTTTGAACTTGTTGAACTCTTCCAGTTCCTCGATGAATGGTGGCCTGAATATAGACTTATGGATGCAATGTAGCATCAGTTTAAGAGGATTCTGGACTCCAACCATAGAATGGACTGAATACGGTGGCCATCTGGGACCAGAAGGAAGACGCGTTAGTCAAGGAGTTGAGCTGACAAGAATTCCGAACAGAAGCGTTACATCTGACTTAACAGTTGCTGTGAATTCATCCAAAGACGGTTCTCGTTTTGCTTGTAAAATCTACTTTTCAAAGTATGACGGAAGATATAATATGACTGCCAGTAATGTTCCTAATTTCACTTACGCCTGGAATTCAAGTCTTGTATCCTTATCAATCCCCTCGTCAGAGTCTGTTTCCACAAATAGGCCTACGTCTCCATTTCAGGCAGTGGAGTCATCAACAGTTATTCTTACTACACGTGACGACCTTGAGGTGTCATTTTCTACAGACTGGTGTAAGCTCTGTCATACATTTTAAATAATAGATAAGCTTACTTCTTCAGTCTTTAATTATTGTGAGTTAGTAGGCTTAATGTAACTAATTTGTAATTCTAAATGCTTCAGTAAAAGATTATGGCTGTGTCTCATAACACTCCATCATTGTTACCTTTCTAGATTTGATATCGGTATCTCTGGTCGCCACTCTTTCGGTTTTCCTGATTATAATCATCGTATTCCTAGTTAATTTCTGCATTCGTTTCAAGAAAAACCTTTCAGGTAAGTGAGTTTTAGAACTATAAGACTCATCTGCTTAGAGAATCTCAGCTGAATAGCTTAAGGTTTAAGCCATTTTGCATTGCGATTGTATATTCATATCTTAGCCTATACAGTATACATACCCTATGCATGAACAAAATCCATACTGTATTACCTACATGCGCGTCCTAGTTTTTGACTTTATTATTTTTAGTTATTTAAAATCTATTTCGTAATGGTCTATTATTCATTTTTCTATTCTTCAGGGTTCAATGATACAGCGACTTTTGGCAAGTTTCGAATGGATTGTATAATTCCCATTATTTGTAGCAGGGCCGTCTTATGGTGATTGTAGGCCCTAGGCACTTTTGCATATTAATCTATTCGTAGGCCCCTAGGGCCTATCCAACTTAACTCTGCATTGATTCAAATTGCAACACATTTACATTATTTTTTAAAATTATGCTGAACCATGTTTTGCGAACGCATTCAGTTTTGATTTTAAATCTCAATCTACTTTTTGCAATATTTATTTTCGGTATCCACTAAATGTAATATTTCCGGTTTCCGATTTTCGACTTTCGGTTAGCGGCGTTTCGGTCTAAATTCTAATGAAAAATCGCCATCGCTTTTTAAATTTTAATCAGTTAAATTATTAATTAAAATTTCTAAAAAAATCATGTCTGATGGTTATAAGAGGAAAGACGAGTCTGGATTTGAGAAACGAAAGAAAAAGAACAGAAAGATGAAGCACTAAAAAAGATCAAGGGCGCGTTTAACAAATTTATAAATACAAATTGCAACAAAGGCATGTCAGTGACATCACACGCTTCTTCTATCACAACCCATCTCTCAGTACCGGAAATAATCCTGACTGACACGGCCATCCAGAACAAAATGAAATAGGCCTAGGTGATAGCCTATAAATGAACAGATATGCCATGGTAGCGTTGGTAGGGCTATGCTGCCTGTGCAGTTAACATAATATAGCTTAGCCAATGTTACTGTTTCATTAGCTAACTCTAGCCTTTAAAAAGTTAGCTCGTTAAAATTAAATTTGCAAGTTTTCGTTTTCTGTTTGTTTTTTCCGGTCATTGACCAATCACTGCATTTATTTTTAAAATATTTTTTCAGGATTTCGTAGGCCCCTGGTAAGTTCGTAGGCCCTAGGCACAGTGCCTACTGTGCCTATTGGATAAGACGGCCCTGATTTGTAGGCTATCATAATTACATGTATGTCAAGGTCTAATGCAATTGCCTCCAGGATAATCTGTTAACAAAATTTAACGTATTCCTCCTGGTGGCTTTAGGCCTATGCGAGAAGTATAGGCCTACACGGTACTCACCATTGGCGAGTGTTTTATGGTTACCGGCCAGCTCGCGTTCCTCACGATAAAGTTACTTTTGGTCTACAGACATGCGGGCCTATGCAAATACATACAGCATCTCGTTCACATCCAGAAAATGTTGACAATAGCCTACTGTCATTCTAGGCTCCAGATGTTGCTTATAAACTGGATGTGGAAATTGAAAGTTCTGGGAATAGGCTACTACACTGTGTCCGGAAAAATTCCAAGGCTTTATGGTAAATATGAAAATAATTAGTAAACATTAATAGATTTTAAAAATTCCAAAAACAGCTTAATCCTGAAATATTTTGGAACTATAATTTATGTTCAAAATGTCCGCCATTGGCTTCAACACAAGCTTCGAGACGTACACGCCACTGACTAACAGCAGCATCGACGACCAGTTGATCAAGTTCATCCCAAGCATTAACAATTCGCTCGCGGAGTTCTTCGATTCAAATACGTCACTGTGACGTAATTTTAAACGGGGGCCGTTAATAAATTACAAAGAATTTTGTTGGTAATTATGTACGGATCAAAAAGGTTTTTTAATTTATTAATTGATTATTATCTACTATAGTTTTTTCATTCATATTTTAGAACCTTGGAATTTTTCCGGACACAGTGTATATTCAGCAGCTACGCGGGACTTCA
The DNA here is from genome assembly GCA_949752735.1 of Lumbricus terrestris. Taxonomy (NCBI): domain Eukaryota; kingdom Metazoa; phylum Annelida; class Clitellata; order Crassiclitellata; family Lumbricidae; genus Lumbricus; species Lumbricus terrestris. The sequence continues at coordinate 81,121,292 of OX457037.1, forward strand.
TGACATTACGCACTGCCATGTGTTCCACTAGTAGTAGGCTAAGATGGTAAATGTTCGGCTATTTACCATCCTCCTGGTTAACAAAAAGCTGTTTAAGATCTAAAAGTTGACGGGGTCATTTGTGCCTAGCGTCCCCAAAACGGGACGGAAAGAAAAAATGGTAATAAATTGAAAAAACCAATTTCAGGCTAAATGGTGTTTGGCACTGATGTTCATTAGGTCCAAGTGACACTATTTTCACACTCTCATGAAAAACAAAAAGTCACACACTAATGGGTTAATAGAGGTTGTCTGTTCTTTTAGTATAGTTAATATTTATATCTTCTGTAATCTGAGTTCCTGTAAACTGTTTCAACTGCATTATTGTACACTGTGACCGGTTGCGGTCTGTCAGCCTGATGGTTGAATAAACGAAAGTAGGCCTAATTATATTATTTAATGTTCTGAAGTATATCCGTTAATTTGTAGGCCCACAAATTTGGTATCAAATTATCTGCATGTGATTTGCTTAGCAGATACAAAAATAGCAAAACCAATCCATGAGGAAAGCTACGACATGTTAACATACGCCACAGACGAGAACTACGAAATGATAGATGATACCGTTGTCAACGATTACATAAAAGTTCCATTTGAACCTCGCCAGGATCCTCTGCCAACACCAGAGTATTCGGGCTTAACGGAAACGGAGTCCACATCACCAGGATCTGGTGTCTATAGTAGAATGGATGTTCGCGCAACATCAGTTGACATCAATTTTGTATCCAGAGATGCGAATGTCTTTGCTGCCTTGGAGAAACAAATTGATGACAGCGACGAAAAGGAAGACAGAGTTGAAGAGATGGATTTGAAGCAGGAAGTGACTGAATCATCTGCTAATCAATACATTGAATTGTTTGATGTTGTCGAAGCTGATAATCCTGAAGAATGAAAGAAAACTTCTGACCGTGACATCTCATCGTCTTACACCAGAGTCAATTTTAAAACGTTCAGATAATAGACTTATAACAGTACCGGTACCCAAAGAGTGAGCCAATCCTTATAGCACACATTTCAGCAGATCGCTAGTAGGGTGCACTCAAAAATCGGTTAAATTTTTTTATTAACCTGCATGAGCTAAATAATACCATTTAATTTTCTGATCTGTATCGAGCCGATATCCATTCAGAGTTTGTCTAATTTTGTCTCTATCCCAAAAAATTATTTTGATTTATCAAGAAGGACTGACGCCATCTCGTAACTGTGAGAAATTGCAAGGAAAAAATCTTTACTTTTGTTATTATTTGATTGGAATAATCAAATAAATGATAGAAATACATCTGTTTGTATGATAATTAGGAGTTATTATAAAAATATTGCTATTTATTGAAGAGTTGTGATGACAGCACTGCTGTACCCTGGGAGGGTTCATAGCAACGAATGGGTACAGGGTTTGAATAATGGTGAAGAGTGTAAGTTGACTGTTCCTAACCATCAGGCTTGTAATTGGGCTGAAAATGTCAGCTATTAATTTTGTTCTTGTTCCTTCCAATACTGGTTGGAACTGTTGTGTGTACACGTATCTTCAATTTGGATAATGCCGTGCAGATGATACTGGGATATGATAGCATATGGAGTCAAGGATAGACCATAGTTATTAGGGTGGAGTGAAAAAAACGAAAATCAGATAATCGAAACATAATAGCAAACAATAGTTGCCCAATGACATGGGGTCAAGAAATGTGTAAAAAGTCTTGAAAAATATTAATGTCTTCAGTCCCCTCCAAAGGGCCAAAGTTATACGAAACTTGCATTTTTGAGATAAAACCACAGGATTTCTGATGCAATTTTCTTTGCGCAAATTAATTAACTGTCATTCAACATATCGTTGGAAAAAGCTCTTAAAACTGAAGAAAATGGTGTATTAATTTTCAGAATTGTCCCATATCTGTAGAAGGTATTAACTTTTTGCTAAAACTGCTCTTCGTGACAATGTCATGTCGCGAAGCCTAAAACAGTAAACCACCAATAACTTTTTTATTCTTTGAGATATTTCATCGTATAATATTATGTCATTCGCTTCTGTTCTGGACATCCTTTCTAACGGTACATTGTAATCCTACTGTGAGGGCCATACAGTTTCCATGACAGTCTTTGGAAGTGTTTGTAATAAGGGTCCATATTATATGCCATCCCACAAATATCAGTCAAGCAATATACACCGCCGTCTTACAATGTACCGTTAGAAAGGCGGTCCGAAACGGAAGCGAATGACATGTCATACGATAAAATATCTCGAAGGGTAAAAAAGTTATTGGTGTTTTAGTGTTTTAGGCTTTGAGACATGTCGCGAAGTGGAGTTGTGGTAAAAAATGCATATCTTCTACAAATATGGGACTATTCTGAAAATTAACAGATCATTTTCTTCAGTTTTTACAGCTCACCCCAACGATATATTGATTGGCAGTGAATTATTTGCACTAAGAATATTGCATAAGAAGTTTTTATCTCAAATATGAAATTTTTCGTCACTTTGGCCCTCTGGTGGGGGCTTAAGACATTAATATTTTTCAAAACATTTTACACATTTCTTGACGCCATGTCATTTTCATCAACTTTTGGTTGCTATTACATTCGATTATCTGATTTTCGGTTTTTTCACTCCACCCTAATAATAAGTGAGCCGGTGTAAAGGTTTCAAATTACCCCCTCCTAAACATTACCCCCCGGTAACTTGAAACCGGTTTCAGATTACCCCCCGGAAACTAGATTTGCATCAATCATCGCATTTATTGCACTAGAAAAATCAGAAAAATCATCCCGCTTCTTGTTTTGGTCTGAAGATTTTCATCCGTCATCCCACTTCGTGGTTTGCTATCAATATTTTGATCCGAAAAAAATAATAGCCTCGAAGCCATTTTCTCCATGTAAACTTCAGCGGCGAATAGTATTTTAGTTACAGATGAAAATATTGATAACAAACCACGAAGTCGGATGACGGATGAAAATCTTCAGACCAAAACAAGAAGCGGGATGAATTTTTTGATATTTTTAGTGCAATAAAGGCGATGATTGATGCAATTTACAGTTTGCAGGGGGGTAATGTTTAGGAGGGGGTAATCTGAAACCTTTACACCGGTCTCAATGTTGATTATGCGGCTCATTTGAGCTTGACTAGCTGTCTGAAATTTCATCAACGCTTCCAAGTCTTTCTATGACAATTTTTTAGTCCAGTAAAACTACTTGAACATATTGCATGCCTTGACAGAGCTGTCTGGAAAATTTTCCGCCAAAATGAATTTGGTAGATTGCACAACACAATAGGCGGTGTTGGTGAAGTTGAGCAAATGAGACGATCCACAGAACCACAATGAGGACAAAGGGAATGGTGACTGCCACTGTTTACATTCTTTTTATATCAAAAAATGCAGAATTCATTATCGCTCTTGTGTTGCAAGACAGCATTATAGTCCTACCAGTAGAAACCATTGAATCTTCTTGCTTTCTGAAGGAGTGCGGGTTGGAAGTCGCTCGTACATGCCAAATACAACATGCTCATCCGGATAAGATTAGGCAGGCCTACCCAGGCAGAGCACAACCATTGAACCGCATGTTCTAGCGGAGGATCAGTTCGACCAGTTCATTTCTTGCTGATACCCTCGATTCAGTGACATTGTCCGCATTGTAGCAAACTCAAGAAATGGTTGTAAAAAGGGTGATATTTGACGTCATCGGTTCAGCTTTTTATGCACTGATTCAATAGATTTCATTACAAAACATGAGGCGGTTTTAGTGAATGTCGTGATGTAATGGGTTGAGGCTCTATCAAAACCTTAACCCATTACCTACATGTACCAACTTTTTTCAAGAACGATACTAAAACATTTCAACGCGTCCTGGTATGTAAGCATGAGGACACGGTTAAAATATTTGATCAGACACGTTCATTCGATTGACTCTTATTAGTTGGATAGGTGGCGCTCCGGCGTGTCAACACCGACTTCTCTGTTGCTCCACCCTAAACGTCCAGCTCTCTTCGCTCTTCTAAACAGGCTGAGCTTCTTGTCCCCGGCCATGCACTTCTATTATGCAGCGCCGCGCCTTTTCTGTCGTTGGCCCTACAACCTGGAATGGGCTTCCTGTGGATTGTGAAACTACGTCTAATGCCTAGAGCCTTTGAGACTACGTTCTACTCTGCTCTTAAGACTGTTCTCTTTAGCCGTGGTTGGGTCGGGAGCGCTTCTGAGTAGTTGCTCTTGAAGATACTCTTGAAGAAGCGCTATATAAATGTCTTAAATGAATGAATGAAGTTGAATTTGCAAATATTTGACTTATTAGAAGATTTCAACCAACTAATCGTCGATATTGCCATTAGTTTATTTATAATTGACATTTATATTCATGATTCCAAATAGGCCTATTTTGAAGTTCGATATGGTACGATTTCAGCATGTAGATCGCCCTTTTGATTGCCGTCGTTTTGTTTGTTCGCTCTTGTGATCGGTGCCCTTTCGAACAATCGCCCTTTTGATTGTCGCCCTTTTGATGGTCGCCCTTTAGAAGTCGCCCTTTTGATAGTGAATCCCATTTTGTAATCCTCTTAAAAAGTCCAATGCAGTTCAAAAATAGTCCTGTTATATATCTCAAACTTCAGACATGTGATTGTATTTCTAATAATATTATTGATTACGTGTTTGAAAATATGTTTCAAAAAGATGGTCTGCCCGTCAATAAAGTTAGGTCTATGTAATACAGTTGACGATAGCGTCAATTGAGAAGTCGCTTTGAACGATACGTTATATTATAATTATTTGATCGGAAGTCTTAACTTACAAATAGTATTGCAAGGTCTCGGAAAACGGAATTCCCTAAACATGGTGTCAAGACTCAAGACCTGACACTTCACAACCAAGCCAGGACTTTGAACTTCAGGACCAAGACCGAAACTGAGACTTTGGTCTCAAGAATAACGAAAAGACTTTTAAAAACGAACTCGAGCGCTTTTGGGGTCTCGAGAAAAACAAGACCGGAATCACCACCCTTTTACGCTAATGTCTTAACCAAAAAAGAAATAAAATTATAAATTTATAGGCCTACCCGAATGAATGACTGAATGCACAATTGGCATAAACTAGTAAAAAAATCAGATCCCATGAATGACTTTAATTCTTTTTCTATTGAATGGTAACAATTTATTCCAAAAATATTAATCAATAGAATACAGAGTCAGTCTACGTGTATAATCGGCAGCATGAGTTGGCTAGAAGAAAATGTGTAGGCTACAGCTAGAAGTGGCGAAAGTCGTTACTTTCTGTTTCTTTTCTTGCCACCGTGTCTTAATTTTGCGTTTGACGCTAATAAACCGGATCGTCGTCATCATAGCAACTCATCGCTGATGCGAGTTTACCATCGGGTCCGAAGGTTATGCTGTTCATGCAGGATACGCATACCATGATCTCTGAATCTTCACCTATTGGCATTCCCATTCGGCAGTGCTCCTTGCACTTCCGCGCAGCGATGCAGTAGCGATGCAAGGAAAAGATTCCATCTTTTCGCTTGTTGATGTCCATTCTCGTCATGTCCAACGTGAATGTCATCGTCTGCATACAAACCTGTGTTTAGAGGAAATAACGGCTAACATTGAATCAGTGAATATTGCAATAACAATCAATTTTACACGACTGAAAGGAATGATAAAATAGCCTATTCTTTAAAAATGGCGACAAAGTAGGCTATGGCCCAAAAAGGTAGACCTATGTGTGAGTCCGCTAGTGAGGGTCACACAGAATCCCAAATCATGGCCGTATTTAGAAAGCTTTTCGGGCTCAACCCGCAAAATTATTGAGTAATTTCCGATTCTTTTCTTTTTGACTAATTCTGCTTATTTTGCAATCATGTCTATTGAAATTCCCAATGGAAAACCCTTCCGTAGCCTAATTATTTTAGCCTGCGCCTCTGACACAGGTAGTCTAGCAATAGCCTCAGAAGAATTTTCAATGCAAAAAGGATTAAATCAAGACCTTTTCGACTCAGCGCAACGAATATTAAGACAGAAGGAATAATATAATAAACTCGTCATTGCACTACATAAGTGATTACAGTAATTCGTGTTACGGGCTTCGTCACGCTTGGCACTGAGCGCGAGTCACATGGGTGTCACCGTTTGCAAGATGATGACTCTCGGTCGATCAATCCCGAGGGTTGCATAAGACCTAAATGAAGATCGTCTTATTTGTAGGCTACATAATCTCATCGTTCTTAGCATAAGTAATTGTGTACTTTATTGAACCGCGTATACAAATGCAAATGGACATAATGGTTTAGGCCCCTATTATTGTGCGGAAAGACAAGTGTGATAATTGTGGAGAAATAGTTGGGGGTTGGACTGTGATCTACTTACAATTGGGGTGTGAAAGACTTTACTATTAGACCTATGACTCTAGGAGAGACTGGGGAACCCCCAGCACTGGCAATTCTCACCCTGCGGGAAAGATATGATTAGTATGTAGTCGTTTTGAAAGGCCGTATTTGGGCGCATATGCCCATTAGCTATTCATAAAGATGTATTCAATGATTTTTATACGTTACATGTATATGTAAAACAAGACGCTGTCATGTGCGATGATTCACAATCATCCATACTATATCCAATGCCCTCATACACGCCCCATATGGCAAAACTTCAAAGTCTTTGGGGAGCCTCAAGATATTCCGCAATAATTACCAAAATATTTACTGTGTGCTTGTAATAGCATTTGGCAACTTTCCCTCACTCTTAATAGTACTTGCCGAATGGAGGGGGGGGGGTTGAGTGTTTGAACCACCCCTGAAATGAAATAGTATAAATAATGAAGTAATGCATGTAGACCTATCAACCCTCGACGGAAGAACTAATTTGGTTGATTTAATTTCGAAGATTTTATTTCTATGTGAAATTTCACAATAGATTAGATTACGGCGATGATCTAATCATGATGATGACGTGGAGGCTGGCGAAGATCTGAATAATAGTTTCAGCTGAACAAACACCCCCCCCACCCAAAACAAAATCCCGGCTGCGGACTTGCTTCTTTGAACTGTTAGGCATGATCTGTATTGATACGTTTCGTCAATTTCACTAAAGATTCTGTGGTGATAACATGAACGCTATTTTCAGACCGTAAGCAATGAGATATGCCCTCTACCAATCAAACTATAATAGTCCTTCCTATTATGCAATTTATGGAAACACAAATTAGGAAGCTTAACGATGCACGAATAGTAAGACACTGCTTCCGTTGAAGTTAAAGTGTTCGCTGTATTTTCTTCATCATTTTGAACGACCGCAACCAGAATATCGAAAATTACCCGCTGCATAAAAATATTTTACTGTTGCGTTTTAAATGTCGTCATGGCGAAGGAATTTCTTGGATGGTCATCGACGCCACTCGGCCTCTGCCATCCATCTATATCCAAATGCAGGCACCCATACATTTCCTCTGCATTATTGCATGCAGGCTATAATTATAGGAAGGAAAAGTGGCTCTCCCATTGCACAGCAATATTGTAGGCTATAGGCTTATAATAGGCACCCGTACCAGTATAACTCATCTTAGAGCTGTATAGACTACTTCCTACCTGATTGTAATCGCACTGGATGAGACTGTACGGTATCTTTGGACCTGGACTTTTCATCTTGTCGCAGAGCAAAAAACATCTCTCGTCGCATAATACCATTTTGCTGGTTCCTATGGCAACTAATGCCAACGCAATCCGCATGAAGTAGCGCCACATAACGGTTGTCAAGACAACAGGAGGCCGGGCTTAGCAAAACTTAGAGAGGACTTCGACAGAAATCTGAAAAGACAGACAATGTTATAATAACCGAATCAAAGGCCGCTCAACCTCACATTCGCTGTGGCGTTGATGGAATGAGCAGCAAAACGCAATGATCGCCTTGCATGACGACTGCCAGGCAGTTAAATGCGACTCCTGCAATAACCTGCAATCAGTCGTTAGTACTAAGACTTGTAAACATACTGCGGTGTTACGTCATGGTCATGAAGTCGTTAAGCAGGTCGAAGAAATAAAATATACAGTAGATAAATTATATTAAAAAATCCAGAGAATTTCGGCAGGCCATATTAAGGCAGGTTGAAGGTAAAAGAGGAAAAAACTAATGACCGGCCGCGACCTGAGGGGTTAGCGCCGCCACTGATCCGCAGTGAACTTCAGCAGACGTCGATACCTACCTTCGTTGCTTTCTGTCCCCAATATCAGCTGATCGATTACCACCTAGCTCGTTCTCAGCAGTATAGGAGACACAGAGTACAGACAATCCAAGGTGACCGGCACCTCCCTTTAAAAGCATTTACTCGAGGCAGGGACGATGGGAGCGAGGGTGGCAGAGGAACGAAGACAAGGAGGCGGAGAGTCAGGCAAGGAGACAGATGGCCGATGACGTCGTCCAACAGCTGAGCACATGCACTTAGAGGTCATATGGGACAGATTGAATTATAATAATTATCCGTTAATTTGCATTTTCTGTCCTGCGCCGATTTTATCGACTTCTTCGCAAGACTTTTTTAAAGAATTTTTTAGAACTGCTAAACAAACAATTCTTTCGAGAATGACGCAAGTCGCCGGTCAAAAAATCTGATTACCTTTTTTAGAAATCTATTTGAAAAATTGGCCTTCTAGCATATTTTTCACCGAACAACCTTTTCGTTCCCTTCCGCTCTACTTTTTCCAATGATTATCACTACACAAGATTTCCTTTACAACTGCACATTTTGTGTCGAACTGCACGTTAAAAAGCAGTGCTTCTTCGATTCCCAGCGTATGCGATTTTAATCGCAGTTTCTCTCCTCTGTCTTTAGAAAGGATTCTTATTAATTGAAATCGAAGGAAGGTATATCTCTTTATCCATAACCGGAATAAATTAAAATTGAGAGATGTCCGTCTAAAACGGGCTGACACAATAACAAATATTCTGTGAAATAATTAATAATTATTGTGAGCACTAGTTCGCTTTGTCTCCCTCTATATCTCTCTAGATGTATCTCTCTGTCACTCTGTCTGTTTCTGTCTTTCTGTCTCTGCGACTCTCTGTCTCTGTAACACACTCTGTCTGCCTCAATCTGTCTGTCTGTCTCTGTCTCTTTCTCTGTCTCTCTGTGCGTGCTTCTCTGTGTCTCTGTCTCTCTATGCCGCTCGCTCTGTCTGTCTCTGTCTCTGTGTGTGTGTTTCTCTCTGTCTCTCTGTCCCTGTCTCTCTCTGCCGCTCTCTGTTTGTCTCTGTCTGTCTCTCTGTTTCTGTCGCTGTGTCGTCTTCTCCCTCTCACTCACTCACTCACTCACTCACTCACTCACTCACTCACTCACTCACACACTCTCTCTCTCTCTCTCTCTCTCTCTCTCTCTCTCTCTCTCTCTCTCTCTCTCTCTCTCTCTCTCTCTCTCTCTCTCTCTCTCTCTCTCTCTCTCTCTCTCTCTCTCTCTCTCTCTCTCTCTCTCTCTCTCTCTCTCTCTCTCTCTCTCTCTCTCTCTCTCTCTCTCTCTCTCTCTCTCTCTACTACAGCAGGCTACTCCTTTACCTTCCTACTTTACTCGTTAAAAATCAACTGCTAACTGTTCCTATACTTACAAAAAAACTGTTACACGGATAAAGTGTAGTAGGCCTACTGTGTTTCTTTGTCAAATCTACTCTTCTTTATTGCTTTTAAATCTTATTTACTATCGAAGTAGAACCTGCTGATTGTATAGACCTACCGTATGAAGCTCACTTGTTCAGCATGCCAATGTGAGAATATATGGATCGCTGTCAAGTAGGTTACATTAAGTTAATGAAATGCAAATGTATGCAGTAAGAGTGAGCAACATCAAGAACCAAATTTTGATGTAAAATTATACTCACGATCAACAATATGCAATTTATGCATTTATTAGTCCATTATCCCTCATCAGAACTGTTCCAGCGCAGCTTTTCGAAAATAGAAAGTCGTTCTAGCAGTAGGCCTTTGCCATAGAATACTAAACAACACATAAATCTTGACTACTGCACTGGAGCAGCGACAGAATTGGGCCCGGTAGAGTAGTGGTTAACACGCTGGCCAAGAGTGCGAGAGGTAGTGAGTTCGAGCCCCCGTTGGGCGGATTTACTTTGTAGGCTGCTATTAGCGCCGTGTGATTACAAAGCTGTCTGTTCAGTTAGTAGTTAAGTTTAATTAAGATTACTGCATAACTTGTAAATGTAAAGCGCAGTGCGTCTTGCAGGCGTTTAATTAAAGAAAAGATATTATTATTATTATTATTAGATTTGAGTTGCTGAACTGGATGAATAAAGAAATTATCATGATTAATATTAGCGTATCTTTCAAAGTCTTGAATCATTTCTATTAGCAATGAAATAATACACCAGCTTTATTAAGATGACGGCTTCCGCTATGTCTTCGAAGCTCAATTTCACTTCCTTTCTTCAAAAAGCGGCTCAAAACTCACTAATTCTCATTGGCTTTCAAGCACATGGAACTATGACTGCATCTTCCTCTGGCGGCTGACTATCCGCGTCTCAGATTCACATTTCGGTGTGACCTTGCGCGTGTTACAAATTTACTTAATATTCATGACGAATAGTAACGTGCCTGGTTAATATTCATGAATGCAGTGACGTCATATTCGAGAACCTCTGGAACATGATTGTGGAAGGTGTATGGTTCTTTGTCCGTCTGTCTTTCCGTCTGCGTGTTTGTCTGCCTATCTGTGTGTATACCTAGGTGATTAAGCGATCGTCAATGATGTGCCCTCGGGTAATGACTTTATTGGGTGCGATAAGAATCTCTACGGCGAAGACGAATTTCGAAAACTAAACGGTGCAGGATAGGTCAAAATAAAAAAAAACAGACAACCCCAAGATTTCCACCTTAAAAAACCCAAGATTTTTCTCTAGAAAAATCCCAAGATTTCTACCTAGAAAAAACCCAAGATTTTGCAAAACCCAAGATCTTTTCACTTTTATCGCTTAGTACCCTTCCTCCATTTCTCCCTTCCTCCACCTATTCCTGGATGAATGTATATTCTCAGTCATTAAGACGCTAAATTGAACTATAGTGAGTCAATTTTATTATTCCTTGCACTCATCCTCCCTTCCTCCCTCCATTTCTCAATCCATTGAATCTTGCAGTACAGTGCATTTTCAAACATGGAAACGCTAAGTATTAATGAAAATATGAACAATGTAGCTATAAGGTAAAATTTTTATCCTTCCATACCACTTCCTCCATCCCTCCCTCCCTCCATTCCATTGGAGTGTGCATTACTTGGTATTTTCAAACGTTGAAACGCTAAGTATTACGGAAAATACGAGCAATGTAGCTATAAGACGCAACGCTAAGTATTACGGAAAATACGAGCAATGTAGCTATAAGACGCAATTTTTTTCCTTCCATACCACATCCTCCCGTCCTCCATCCCTCCCTCACTTCCTTCTCATTCCATTGGAATGTACATTACTTGGTATCTTCAAACATTGAAACGCTAAGTATTAAGGAAAATACGAACAATGTAGCTATAAGACGCAATTTTATCCATTCATACCACATCCTCCCATCCTACCTCTATCCATTCATTTCTCATTCCAATGAATCCTACACTATGAAGCGTTAAAAATTGAGGAAAATTCGAACATTTTACCTTTCAAACCTCAATTGTACCATTCCATACTACTATCCACCCTTCTACTTCTAGCCTCCTTTCATTTTTCATTCCTATATTCTTGTATTATTGTGTAGGCATAAACACTGAAACACTAAGAATTGAGGAAATTTGTATTATTGCAACTATGATGGTTCAATTTTACCATTCCTTGCCCTTAATTATTACACACTAGCTGGGGTACCCGGCGTTGCCCGGGAAATTTAGGATTCGACCCGCTTCGGCCACAACCCCACCACACAACACCCGACCACACTCCGGTCTGTACCAGTACGCCACCCGAGAAATTTGGGTCTCAGGAAAATTACCACCCCCATCCCACCCCCACACCCAACCCATCCCTCCACCCCAACCTCCTCCAACCCCACCACCCCACTCCACCCCCATGCCACCCCCACTCCACCCCTAACCCCCTCCGACCCCACTCCACCCCAACACAACTCCCACCCCATCCCCCTACATCCCACCCCTCCACTCCCCACCCCACCCCTCCATCCACCCTCACCCCAACCCCACCACACCCCAACCCCCACCCTCCACCCCACCCTCATCCCCTCCACCCAAAACCCCCACCCCACCCCGACCCCACCCCTCACCACCCTCACCACACCTCTTACCCCACCCCATTTCACCCCACCCCCTACCCCACCACGATCCCAACCCCCTCAACCTCACCCACCCCCACCCCCATACCATCCCCACTCTACAACACCCCACCGCACTCCGACCTTCATCGGTACGCCACCCGCGATATTTGGGTTTAGGGACAAATTCCTCCACCCCCACCTCTTCCCACACCCGCTCCCCCACCCCACCACACTACGACCTCCACCAGTACGCCACCCGTGAAAACGGTGAAATTAGGGTTTCCAGGAAAAATTCCCCCTCACCCCATTCTCCTAACCCTCTCCCCGCTCCCACCCTCTTTCCCACCTCACCCCACCACACCGACCTGCACCAGTACGCCACCCGTGAAATAAGGATTTTCGTTAAAATTAAATTAGCAGCTCTCGCCATTTATATAATGACCATGGAAGCGTTTAAGAAGGTGTTTAACCATCTTAATGTTTTCGCCCCCACGCTGGCCCCCTTGGTGGTAGAGATTCACCAACTACTGATCCGGGTGGTTCTGATGGCCCTCTATCCAGGGAAAAAAATCATATAAATGGCTAAAAAAATTTGGAAAACAATTTGGGGGTTTCGCCTCCCACCCTGGCCCCCATGGTGGTAGAGAATCGCCAACCCCTCGACTTTGCGTCTCGTGCCGAGACCTACACAGTAGTGAAGGTTTGGAGTGAATAGCTCAAAAACTGTTGAAATGCATTCCGGACAAACAGACAGACAGACAGACAGACACACGTTACAGAATCTTCTCTTTATTTATATAGATTTCAACATCTCAACCATGCAAATTCGACAATTCCTGTCCTGCTTACTAACTTATTCACAAAATTTTAGCACTACGCCAGCTTTACACATGCACAATCCTGTACCTGTTTCTCATTATTTTGTTCACTCCTTGAGTTCTTAATACTTGCATCTTTCAACATATCAACCGTGCAAATTCGACAATTCCTGTCCTGCTTACTAACTTATTCACAAAACTTTAGCACTACATCAGCTTTACACATGCACAATCCTGTACCTGTTTCTCATTTGTTCACTCCTTGAGTTCTTAATACTTGCATCTCTCAACATATCAACCGTGCAAATTCGACAATTCCTCACCTGATTACTTACTCACAAAATTTCTGCAAATCAAATGATGCTTACTTGCACATGCTTGCACATATTTCTCATTTCTTCAAACCTTCATCTCTTAATTCTTGGACATTCCCACATCTCAATCACATCATTCTGCACTTTCTCAGTTACTTACTCACTTACTCACATAATTTGTGCGTACCAACAGCTTTACACATACACAATCCTACTATCATTTCTCAAAATCTTCAATCCTTCAATTCTTACTTCTGGCATGTTTCGACATCTAAATCGCACAAGTTTACAATTCCACGCACACTTTCGTACTTACTAGCTTAATTTTTACACACAATAAACTTTGCATGTACAATAATTTTCTCATTTCTCATTTCTTCACTCCTTCAATTCTTACTTCTTACACGTTTCAATCCCACAGCCTCTCAATTCTACTATTCCATTATACTTAGTTACTTACATACTTCATGCAAGAACTCTTTAATTGCAAAAACTCATACGCATGGTTATCATTAATTTTCTTCAATTCTTCAACTCAAACTCTTAATAATTATTCTTGCAGATTTCAATTCCACAATTCTGCAATCGCTCGCGTTACTTACTTACTTCTTGAAGTATCGAAAATTGTAGAGTGAGAAGTTGAACATTCGAAAGAGATACAATTTACTATCATGTCAAAATGAAAAGCACAGGTAGCGCGGGTCGTTTTAGGCTGTGAAGTGGCAGAGTTGAAGTAGCACCGGAGAAAAAGAAGGCCAAAAATTTCCCAGTGTCATCCTTTTCTTCGCAAAGTTTCTAAGCTCACACACTTTCTGACACGAAAAGTTTATAGGTTCCAATTGCTCCATGTTCACAAATTTGTCTTCACAAATTTTCTAAGTCCTTTCATTTTCTGACACGACAAATTTCTTCGTCCGAAAATTTATTTTCGCATAGGAGAATGTGGAGGAAGAGGACGAGCAAGAGTATGAGGAGGAGGAGGAGGAGGAGGAGGGGGAGGAGGAGGAGGAGGAGGAGGATATGGGGCTTAGAGGTACGAATTTAAAGTTTCTAAGTCCACATATTTTCTGACACGAAATATTTCTCTTTTTCAACTATAGAAACGCTTTGAGATGCGCAAACAGTGACAAAAGCAGTGAATAGAGACGAGTGGCATCGTTCGTCACAATGAACTTGTCTGAGGGCAGAGAACGAAGGACGAAAAGATCTCGACTTGCTCAGCTAAATAATTACAATAGGTAGATTTCTGCATGGCCATGCTCTTGGTTCTGATGCTCTTGGTTCTGAAAGCTCTATACATTTAGCCAGGTATGAAAATCTGCATTCATATAAATGGCGGACGGCAGCAGCCTCCAACTTAACACTAACAAGACTCAATTCATCTGGCTGGGTTTACGTAGACGACAGGCAAAATGTTGATCGTTGTGCAGTGGCTATATAAAGCATTTCTCCATATCACCTTTTTGGTTCTGTCCGTGATTTGGGTGTTATAGGCTACTGGATGAAAAATTTAGTTTCTCAAAACATGTCAATTAGCGGACTCAGGCTGTTTCTACCATGGGCGTAACTTTCCCCGTAAAAGTGGTGGTGACTATTTCTTGGCACACAACTTCTCAGTTCAATTCTTTTCTCGGCTTTCTGTTCCCCAGCGGTTCTGTAACTTCATTTTATGGTCCCCAGCCCCGTGTATTAGAGTCGTATTAAGGAGCAAAATTTAAAATATATGTATAGTTTTAAATCATGTAATCATGTTGACAAAAAGGCAAGATTGGCCTATAGCCGCTTAAGAAAGAGCTAACCTATAGCGTTGTGGTGTTGTGGACTTGTTTTTACTAGCGCAGATTGTAGCGAACCAGGTTGCTACAAGCTACCTTACTTATTTACTTAAGTAAGGCCGCTATTTCTATTACGAATTCATGGGTGCTATGCTTAGCACTGATCGATGCGGTCATCGCTATATTTGGCTTCCCATGCATTTTTCAATGGAACTTTCCGCCACGTGCGATTTTTGATTGGTTAGACATCACGCGATGTTTTAGGCGCTAAAAAGCGCTCTCTTGCGGCAAATTAACGCGCAAACCTTCAGTCGGGCTGCAGTATTGAATCGTGTAAGACCTATGCTGGTGGAAATCGTGATTCGTGGTAAAATTGATGGTATTTTTGATTCTGGCAAGTTTCTCGGGTAGAAGACGAGGTTCTTCCGATGTCTTGTGAATCGATGTGTAATTACGAAGATTTCCGGCAACAATTAAATTGATAATACGCTTCCTACGGAGAAATTCTGGCATCGGCCGACGACTCAATAACTTTCTACAGGACGGAAAACGGTGGATCGGCTGTCCTAAAATATCAATGGGAACAGGGAAGTATAGGCAACCTAATCTATAGAGCTCGAACCTGAACTAAGTGTAATTAGATAAAACTTGTATCGCTATTTTGGTGCAAATATTAGTTGTGGTATATTCAGTCTGTGAACTGATCGGATAGGTGTGAAATAGTCAGTCTGTGAACTGATCTGATAAAACTTAAGCTAGTCAAGGGACATAGGCGTTTTAGGAAGGCCTTAATAGTGAATCTTTAATATTGTTTCTATTTTATCGGCTGTGTAAATAATTGCTAATGAACGACAGACAGTCGCTTGATTAATTCTACAATAAATGAAACTTAAATAGAGAACTGTGAAGTGATTTCTGCTATCGAATTATAATGGACTCCGACGGGGAAACTGACAGTGTCTTAGGGACAGGACAAGAGGAAGATGAGTTATGTCCGAGAGAAACCCTTGAGTTGGGGACTACAGACAATACTGATGACTTAGACCCTGCTGTATTACAGAAGCAAATGACTACAATAGAACAGTTTATGGAGCGCCAGAGTAGCATTTTAATCGGTCTAGCCGAAGAGCTGAATCTAGTTTCCATGCAGCAAGCCCAATTAAGTTCCCGCCAGAAAGAATGTGAAACAATGGTGAAGTCGGTAGCTGAAGGTAAAGTGGGTGATGGAGCTTGGGGAAAAGTTGAGGAATCGAACCCAGATAAGCACCCATTTAGTGGGGCTGTTGTGAGCTTAACAGCCACCGCTGACATATGTCCAATATCGGCCCATCCTGAGGAATTTGGTAACCAGAGAAGCTCACACCCTAGGTTAGGATTCGAACCCGCTACCATTGACACCAAAACCCTTGACCTAGGACCCAGCTTTCCTCAACCGCGCTTAAGGGGGCGCGCAACAGAAGAGCCCATTAATTTGGGGGCGGAAACGGTAGGACAGGCGGCGCCCCCGCGCGTCACAATTGGTTCCAGCAAGTGGGATGAAGCTACAAAAGGTCATGGGTCAGAGGGTAAAATAATAATGGATCCCAGATTTAGTAGAGCAGAAGATTTATGGGAAGAAGTGGAAAATGGAAAAGAGAATTTTTCACAAGATGATCCAAGAAGAGTGGATGTACAGATGAAATACTTTGGTGCTAGACCAAAGGATTTACAAGGTCAAAAGGTAAATGACTTACAAGGTCAAAAGGTAAATGATTTACAAGGTCAAGGTCAAGGTGCAAATACGACTGACATGTTGCATAGTCAAACAATGCATTGTTATGATACAAATGTTTTGTATAGAGATTTTGACTTTGAAAATTACATGTGTAGAAAACAAGATGATAAATTAGTTAGAATGGAAATCGAAAATAAATCTGAAAACGATGATTCAGAAATCACTGATGTGCGATCCCTACATAGAGTTGAACTCGAACCAAAAGCGTTAAGGGTAGAACAAAACGAGGGTAGAATTTGTGCTAATCCTAGACTTGTAGTTTCAGATGGAAAATCGGGGGATTCTTCGTTGCTGAGCGACGACCACGTGGGAACATGGGATGCACATCCTCGCCAGCCAGCGACCGCTATTCATCGGGCTGCCACCTTTTCCCCCTCGTCGGTTCCTGAAGCAGAAAAATTCCGGTCACCGAGTAATCCGCTGTCACAAGTGACTGCTTCAGTCACCTCGGCTGCTTCTGATGTCATGTTCTGCGAGTCGAAAGCAGAACTGGGAAGAAACCTCACAAGCTTCGCGTCTGCTCCTCAGATGTTCGCGTACACATCTGCTCTGAGTCGACCGATCATGTCTACGGTGTCTCTGTCGTCGGAAACTCGAGTCACGCACAGCTACGAATACGTGCATGGGGCTAACAGTCAGCCCATGTATGCGCACTGCAGTCAGAAGATGGTTCAACCTGCTCCAGTCTTCCCTGTCTACGCGGAAGCAGTTTCTCTTCCGATCCAGATGCAACCGTGGCCCATGACGCGCACAGTCATGGAAAATTCTGTCAACGTCATGAAGCTGAATTCATCGTCAGAAATATTCAGCTTAGCCAGACTGAACTGTCAAGAGAACGGTCGAGGTCACTGTCTGCAAACAACTGAAGGGAAGACAGTCAGTCTTTCTTTCCCAGCAGAAGAAGTTGCAGCTAAAAATCGAGCGTCAACTGGTGGTACTGCAACTCCATCAACCAACACGGAAAAGATAGAAGCCGCTGAGAAAGTTCAGAACTCAGCTGCTGATCTGTCGAGCGAGAAAGTAAAATCTCGTTTGAACTGTCGGCCGAACGATCTTTGCAGAAGAAGTGCGAAACAGTGTCACCGAGCAAAACGAACTTTTCGAAACATGCAAAACTCTCCGAACGGTGAAACGAATGTCGAAATTCCTTGCCTAGTGACCAAACAGGTCACTGAGCTCATTCTCGGTCTCTCCTGGATGGTGAAGGAAGCTGTCCTGTGGCATGTAGGGAAAGGATGGATCCTGGTGCGAAATCTTCAGCTGAACGTGTTTTGCAGAAACAGTCTGAAGCAGAGTCAGCGAGCAAAACAAACTGTCTGTGACCTGCGAAATTCTCTGAACATTGAAACGAGCTGTGAAACGAATGTCGAAAATCGAACGGTGCTGCCAGAGACGAAAATCACGAAAGAAATCTGTGCCGTGCAAACCGAAACCTTCGAACCGGAAGCTTCGTGTCAAGAGAAGACTGCTGTCCAGTCCAATCGCTTCGGAAATCTCTGCCCTGCTGAGGTGGCAGCCCGAATCCCACGTCGACCGGATGTGCATCCTCGGGTCGATTCCAGTAGTTCCTTCCGGGGTGAAACTTGCCTTCCTCCAGTGACGCCATCTGTCGAATCAGTGCGAGTGAAAGAGTCGGTGTCACTCCGAAATGTTGCTCGCTCTCAGAAGTCTGATGTCGACCAGATGACCAAACTCACCGGAGGAACAGACTCGCAATGCTGGCGAGGCTGTGGCAAATTAGGGGCGTAATGTGATGTAATGTGATATGATAGGGTAGTCCTGTCGCGTAATGGCGATAAGTAGGTGAATAGAGAATAGAGTCTTCTCTGCTTTAGTTGTGTTTTGATGATATTATATGTGGCCTTGAGATGTAGGTTTACATTTTTCTTTTAATGTGCGTTGATATATTGTGCTCTCTTACTGTGTAAAAATGTGAAAGTTGATTACAGTAATGAAGTGTAATATGATGATATAGGTTATGTGAGAATGCATAGTTTTATTAGTGTGAAGTGTAGCTTAAGTGTTTCAGATTACCTGTGTGTCCTCTGATGATAAAAATAACTATGTAGATTAGATGAATAATAAAGAAATGTGATAAGAGAAGAGATAACCAGGTAAAGATACTTGTACTTGTCTCGTGTAGAATCCCTCCAGGTCGTGTAATGGCGACGAGAGTAAGCGATGGGAGAATAGAATCTTCTCTGTTTTATTTGCCTTTTGATAACATGTAACTATGTGATGTGGGAATACATTGTTTTATTTTCTTGTGCATAAATGCTGTGCTTTCTGATGTAAGCTAGTTGGCTATAACTATGTGAAAATGTTTACAGTAAGTGTTTAGTAGCAGTTACAAGAAAGTAATGTAGAGTGATGTGATGCTACAAGGACATTTAGTAAGTATTAGCTCCAGCGTAATGCTTAAAGAGTAGTCCTTTAGTTTGAAATAAAAAGGGTAGTTTTAAACTCAGTCTAAATATTTGAATTGCTTCTTGTTGCCACGAAGAAGGGCAAATTTTGTGCTGTATGTAAATTGCATAATAATGGTTGCAAGTTAAAAAGTTATGATTATAATATGCTATGGTAGGAATAATTAGCATTCTGCGTGGTGATTGAAGGATGACCTTGTGTGATTGGATGAATGAGTAACTTGGTGATGATGTGGTGTTAGATTGTGTAGTAAGGTTGAGTAGAGCACCCAATTGTAAGCATCGCCCTGAGAGTTGGTGAATAAGTTGGATTATAGACTTAGAGGCAGACTAAACTCACTGTAGGAGACAGTGGAGATTACAGTCAATGGTGAGCTGTGCCTGAGGTATTGACGATGAGTTCGTCCAGTCTTAGACCACTTCCTGAGGGGTTGTGATGTAATAGACTAGTATAGGATATGGGAGTAAGTTCCTTATGCCTTGGGTATGCTTAGCTGAGCAGTAATGCCTAAATTGTTCCAGGTAGCCTAGCCTTGCTGTAATGATGAAACGTGTGCATGCTGGTATGCATTATTATTAGTTGCCTAGGGTTATGATCTGATGTTGCTTACTCACTAGCAGTGGCTTTGGTATAGTCAGGATGAGAGCCTGTAAAACACAGCAAGTGTAAATTGTTGTAATGTTTGGCTTGGTGAATGGATGAACTGCGGGTTCATTGCCATGGAAATAGATTGTTTGCGGGATCAAACATTGTCTGAGAGATAGTGTAAGGTAGTATGTATGAGAGTGACTGAGTGTGCTTGAAGATGCATTTCTCATTTTGTGGCTTTGATAACAAGTTTAAATGGATTATGGCCTCAGACTCTTGTGTCTGAGATTTAGTATAGTATTATAGCCATAAAATTGTATAAGGTATCGATTCTTCTATAGCGATTCTTGTTGATTGTGATTATTATATGTGAAATTCTGCGTAGTGGCAATACTGCATAAAAATGTAAAAATGGATTAATGTAGGATGTGGTGCCAGAGCATGATGTTATATGTGTTTAGAGGACTTTTCTCTCGTCTCGTGGCTCTGAGCAATTGCTGGAAGTAGTAGGTAGTTAAGTGTCATTGTGAATAATTGCTAAAAGTAGTTAAGCTAAGTGATTGTAATTATGTGTAGTTAATAGGGGTTACGTTAAACGATTAACCTTCTTCTTACAGACCGAAACAATCAGTTGGCATGGAAGATAAGATTGACATCTTTTATTTGATATCCCCTTGGCTAGGAAGTCATGAGGAGGCGATAGTTATAACACTCTTTACTATTAAGAAGGCCGCATGGTTCTGGCCATTCCTCGTTTAACGCTACTGAGTTGGTTGTAAGCAGTAATGTTATCGCTTAGATGTACCAGGGTCCTATAATTTAGTATCGAGGGATCTAGCATATAACACCAGTCGTGAAATGAAGATATGATTTCAAGTGGTTATTTTATGTGGACTATACAATTGTGTTACTGCATTGTCTTGGAAATGCTATGTCCTGTATTGCTATATGATGTATGTAATCTAATGGCCAGTATTAATGATAAAAACTGTGACAGTTTCTAGACTGGGAAGATTAGTAATACGTTGTTGGTCAGTGTGAAGACCTCGGTTAGTTAAGAGTTATTTCGGGCATTTGTGAACCCTTATGACTGACTGTACAATTGTACAAGCTTTTATGTCTTTGTACAAGCTTTTATGTCTGATTGGAATAGAATTTGACACGAAGTCAATTGTTGCAATCTGGGAGGTCATGTTCTGTTAACGCAAAATTATTGATCTTCTGTTGGTCAGTTTGACTGCCTCGCTTGGTTAAGCTTATTAATTGGGCATATGTGAACCCGAGTGGCAGATTTGTATTCAGCCTTTGTGTGGACTCTTATACGGCTGATCTGCGTGGAAAATGTTATAATGGTAATTCTTGATGTCAGTTTCTGAGACATTTTAAGTACAATGTTAAGTAGAATTTATCGGGTATATATATCAGGTTCGATCTCCAGAGATTTATTAAATTTACCAGGGTACTGGTAAATTTAAGAGTAAGTTGTGGGGGGTGTAGCGAACCAGGTTGCTACAAGCTACCTTACTTATTTACTTAAGTAAGGCCGCTATTTCTATTACGAATTCATGGGTGCTATGCTTAGCACTGATCGATGCGGTCATCGCTATATTTGGCTTCCCATGCATTTTTCAATGGAACTTTCCGCCACGTGCGATTTTTGATTGGTTAGACATCACGCGATGTTTTAGGCGCTAAAAAGCGCTCTCTTGCGGCAAATTAACGCGCAAACCTTCAGTCGGGCTGCAGTATTGAATCGTGTAAGACCTATGCTGGTGGAAATCGTGATTCGTGGTAAAATTGATGGTATTTTTGATTCTGGCAAGTTTCTCGGGTAGAAGACGAGGTTCTTCCGATGTCTTGTGAATCGATGTGTAATTACGAAGATTTCCGGCAACAATTAAATTGATAATACGCTTCCTACGGAGAAATTCTGGCATCGGCCGACGACTCAATAACTTTCTACAGGACGGAAAACGGTGGATCGGCTGTCCTAAAATATCAATGGGAACAGGGAAGTATAGGCAACCTAATCTATAGAGCTCGAACCTGAACTAAGTGTAATTAGATAAAACTTGTATCGCTATTTTGGTGCAAATATTAGTTGTGGTATATTCAGTCTGTGAACTGATCGGATAGGTGTGAAATAGTCAGTCTGTGAACTGATCTGATAAAACTTAAGCTAGTCAAGGGACATAGGCGTTTTAGGAAGGCCTTAATAGTGAATCTTTAATATTGTTTCTATTTTATCGGCTGTGTAAATAATTGCTAATGAACGACAGACAGTCGCTTGATTAATTCTACAATAAATGAAACTTAAATAGAGAACTGTGAAGTGATTTCTGCTATCGAATTATAATGGACTCCGACGGGGAAACTGACAGTGTCTTAGGGACAGGACAAGAGGAAGATGAGTTATGTCCGAGAGAAACCCTTGAGTTGGGGACTACAGACAATACTGATGACTTAGACCCTGCTGTATTACAGAAGCAAATGACTACAATAGAACAGTTTATGGAGCGCCAGAGTAGCATTTTAATCGGTCTAGCCGAAGAGCTGAATCTAGTTTCCATGCAGCAAGCCCAATTAAGTTCCCGCCAGAAAGAATGTGAAACAATGGTGAAGTCGGTAGCTGAAGGTAAAGTGGGTGATGGAGCTTGGGGAAAAGTTGAGGAATCGAACCCAGATAAGCACCCATTTAGTGGGGCTGTTGTGAGCTTAACAGCCACCGCTGACATATGTCCAATATCGGCCCATCCTGAGGAATTTGGTAACCAGAGAAGCTCACACCCTAGGTTAGGATTCGAACCCGCTACCATTGACACCAAAACCCTTGACCTAGGACCCAGCTTTCCTCAACCGCGCTTAAGGGGGCGCGCAACAGAAGAGCCCATTAATTTGGGGGCGGAAACGGTAGGACAGGCGGCGCCCCCGCGCGTCACAAGATTAAAAATATCTGGCATAGGCTAATATTTGTCAAATTCAAACGCAAATTTTAAGGACATATTAAATTTTTCACTTTGACAGAAAGAAGAGTTTTAAAACCAGTTCACACAGCTAGGCTATGACGTGCTGAAAGGAATCAAAAATTTTGAAGCTCGACCAGAAATTAATCGTTAGGCCAATAATTATTTATTCATGCAGCTCTCCCTTATTTTGAGCTCTAGGCTAATTAAAAGGCCCACGCTGAGAATTTCTGGTTCACATTTAAACACCATCTGTTTCAAAACTTATAATAATATAAGCTTACCTAAAAAAATATATGTTGCATGCACTAGGCCTAAAATTATACTATATTATGGTATGTGAGTCTAATAATTATTATATGTTGTGAAAGAAATAAAATAATGATGATGCTGTTTTATGTTGCAACGTTAAAAATCTTTGCTAATCAAAGAAAGATGGACACACAGTCCATAAACACAAAGAAATTTATATTTCTGGAATTTTTCGCCTAGGCCCTACCCCTAACTGGCGCCTGGCGTACCCCATGTGCATTGCATGATATAGTTCAGGCCACCACATTGGCTCGCCTTATGTATGCCTCCCCTGCTTGGTTTGGGTTTGCTAATTCTTGTCAGCGCGCGCGTATTAATGCAATAATACGGAAAATGGTACGGCTCAACTTTCTTCCTGCCGACCAGAAGTCGTTCGATGACCTCTGTGGTCACGCCGATTCCTCCCTCTTCTCTTTGGTACTCTACAACCCAAGCCACGTCCTTGCTCCTCTATTACCTCCCATTAAAAATGCTACCTACTCACTCCGTCCTCGTTCTCATAACCGTGAGATTCCTCATGCAGACGCACTAACCAGATGTGGCTTTATAACACGGATGCTATTCAAGTGACAATATATACACTGTGTCCGGAAAAATTCCAAGGCTATACGGTAAATATAAAAATAATTAGTAAACATTAATAGATTTTTAAAATTCCAGAAACAGTTTAATCCTGAAATATTATGGAACTATAATTTATGTTCGAAATGTCCGCCATTGGCTTCCACGCATGCTTCGAGACGTACACGCCACTGACTAACAGCAGCATCGACGACCAGTTGATCAAGTTCATCCCAAGCATTAACAATTCGCTCGCGGAGTTCTTTGTTGTTTCTGACCTTTGTCTTGTATTCTTTCTCCTGCATTACTCCCCAAATTTTATAATCTACAAAGAATTTTGTTGGTAATTATGTACGGATCAAAAAGGTTTTAAAATTTTCTAATTGATTATTAACTACCGGTACTATAGTTTTTTCATTCATATATTAGAGCCTTGGAATTTTTCCGGACACAGTGTATATATTTTTTCCTGTCTAGCCTAAGTTCTCTCCTGTATAGTTCTCTCATGTCTTTCCCTTACATCTGACATGACTAATCCAGACGTATCCGTTGGAATTTAACCATATGCACTGCCATAGAATAGCGATAGTCATAACTAATCCTGACGTTCCTTGCACCCGACGATACATGACGCTGGCTCTCCCCCCAATTCAGTAGGTTATACAACATGTCTATTATGTAATTGTATGTTTATTGAATTGCATATTGCTATTTGTCTTGATTGTACTTGCATTAATTATTCTGTTCTTGTCCATTGTTCCCGCAGTGCGTTTGCAGGCGGTTCAATAAAGTATATACTTACTTACTTACTTAGCTTGAGAACCCCTGCGCTGTATAGGCTACCCCAGAGCCTTCTATTACTGAGAGTTCGGCCTTCTCCAATAGGCGCAATGGTAAACGGATCCCTGCATTTTGATTGGTCGGCCGACATGGACTCCATTTTAGTTCAGCCGGTGTGATAGAGTAAGTACGCAGCAACTAGCAACGATGCATGCTTACAAATTCACTTAGTATCAGATTTGGGACTTTTGTTGTATTGACATTCTGGACTAAAATTAATTGGGCCTATCCGGAAGAAAGGAAAGTTAATTCAACTGTCACATGTAGGCATATATTATTTGTTCAGCTGGACGAGTAGGCTATTCTCGACGAGCTCAGCCGTAACAGCTGCTCTGTCTCTTCAACGATAACGGGACTTGGGCTGCAGCCTAAATCAGTCTTTGGACAACCTGATACAACGCAACGCTCGTAAATAAGCTGATGCCTTGCGTTTAGCGTCAGAATAGCGCGACATACGGGCCTAATAAGCCTTATTGGCATGATGCGCCTTTGCTTCAAAGTGGGCTAATCAATTCTCGGTGCTGGCTTATTTCTGGCAAATATCGGGCAAGCATGGTCCTTCCACGGGAACCCAAAAGTGCCAACCCCCACCAAGCTGGCAAGTGAAGGAAGGATGCGGTACTTTTTAACGACTTCTAAATTGGCACACTCAATATCACCTTTAGGCGTTTTCCCAAGATGTAGGTAATTTGTTAAGATAAAATTAATCTTTAATAATCTATAATTTGTATAACCTATTGCTGTTTATTCGAACTTGTATACGTGGGAAACCCTAAAAGTGGGATAGTAGTCCCTTGAGGGTTCTCTCCTTTTGCTTTTTGTTAGTTTCTATATCCGTTATTATGTAATAAAGATATTTTGTCAACTGTCACTTTGAGCAATAAAAACTCTGGTTATGGTTATGCTGGTCACCCATCTGGCTTAATAGAATGTCTTGACCAGGTAGCTGTGCTTATTTGCATGCTGTGCACTTGTTATAGCGCCCCTTCAAGCTCTGACTACTCAGAGGCGCTCCCGAATGCAGAGCGGACACTGCATCGGAGTTTCACGCCGAAGCGCTGAGCAATTGTGAGTGAAGGACTTGCCCAGGGTCCTTTACACGGCGAGGTGGATTCGAACCTTCCGGCTCCAAGGCAACGACGCCACCACTGCGCCCCATATTCCAAGGCTTCTGCTTAAATGCGTTGGTTTTCTCTGGATTCCAAGCATCGCATCTCCTACATCACTTGTCTGGCGGTGTCTCACATTGAGCTCTTTGGAAAATGGGGAGCTCCTGATCCCTTGGACTTGCTCTTCAGTCAGACAGCCCCTTCACTTAGTACGAGCTCCCGCTTGCAATGTGCATTGCCTCGAATTAATTATAACCAGTTGCTCAAGACCTTCTTAGCCATGGCTGTGTTTGGAGTGCCTCCTAGTACTTTCTTGAAAGGACGCTATATAAATTTTCGGAATGAACTTCACTGAAAAATAGGCAGGGTCGAGGGCATACAATAAATTTTCGGTCGCTATAGAAAAACCTGTATATTTACATTTGGATTTACAACTGTGGTTTACGATTGCACCCAGTGTGAGAATTGTGGAAAAATAACTGGGGGGTTAGCCTATGATAAACTTGGAATTGTGGTGCGAAAAACCTAGTTTACTATGGTCTATGGGGCACTAAGAAAGACTGGGGTGAGGGTTTGAAACCCCCAACAATTCTCACCCTGATTGCACCAATAAAGTTACCAGCACCATTGGATGTCAAGGCACCTTGGTTGTTAAGCAATGCATTAAAGTAAAACCAACATAAATAATTTCGATTATTTCCTCTTTACTTCCAGTTCTAAGTAAAAATCTTCCGCAAGTTGATTAAAATCGGTGAGTTAATGAAGCGATAAATCGGTATAAACAACCGGAAGCCACACTTCTTGAACTAAAATGGAGCCCATGAATTTCGACCAATCACAGCACGAGTTTCTCTTCACCACGGAAGACCAAACTCTCAGTAATAGAAGGCTCTGGGCTACCCCTTCCCAATATAAAAATCTAGTATGAACTCAGGTGAGAATTATCTTAATCCATTCTCCATTCTCACTCTTTATCCATTCGTCTCTCTCGTTGGTAAACTCCACGAACTTTCCACTCACGGAATACTAAATCAATTTTTAAAACAGCTCTTTCCCATTTTTTCAGATTATTCCTATTCTATTCTTGCTGACCCTTCCCCAAAGTCTAATCCAACATTTTTGGGCGGGTGGGTGGGTAAAGGTACGAACGTCCCTTCAAAAAATATTTTTGATAATAACAATGATTCCAGAAGATTTTGTGAGGTTGTTGGCATGCCATGTACTGCCCCGAGCCATACCTGGTAACGATTTGTGGGAGAGAATTGCCTCACGTTTCCTCCCCAAATTTAAAGTGGTAGGGAATTCCTTCCCTTCGTTCCTTATGATTTAAGCCATGACTGTGGACAATGAGCACGCTGTGAAGTGTGGACAGTGGAGGCCTCTAGGCTATCAGCATTGGCGCCATTGCGATGTTAATCATGAATAACCACATATGGAATAACCTTTTATTATGTTAGACAGCCAAATACTTTCATATGTCTAACAAATATTTCCTTGTCGGACCAAAAAGTGGTGGTGACTGTCACCACCACTTTTAAAAGTTGTGGTGACTTGACACCACCGTCACAATAGAACGTTACGCCTATGGTTTCTACCAAATTCGTCAGCTACGGGTCATCTATCGCTCACTATCGCAAGGATGCTGCTGCTACCCTTGTCCATGCTTTTGTCACCAGCCGCTTAGACTGCTGTTGCTGTATTCTGGTTGGTTTGCCTCTGTTATTGATATCCCAATTAGACCGTGTTCTTCGGTCTGCATCCGGTTAATTGGGCGAATCTCTATAGTCGCCTCTGTTTCATCTGAACCTAACGCTGGCTTCCTGTCTCACAGCGCATCGAATACAGAATTGCTTCATTGGTTTTGACGTTGTCTCATGACTTGCTTCGGCCTATCTATGTGAACTCTGCTTCTCCTTATCTGTTGTCCTGGCTTGCAGAGCCCTTCGCTTTGCCTCTAGCTGAAAGTTTCTGGTCCCGTGGGTTGAAACCAACCACAACCTGTCAGCGCGGTTGGTTCTCAGTTGTAGACCTATGTCCATCTGTCTAAAATAGTCTCTAGAGCAGCGGTTACCAACCAGTGGCCCGCGGGCCAAAAGTGGCTTGCCTGGCCTACAAAAATGGCCCGCAGCATATCAATGAACTAAGAAAACTATATGCAAAAATTGACAATTTGGACATGATAGAATATATATAATTCTTTGTTATTACAAATTATTTTATTTGGATGCTAATAAATCACATCAAACATTCTATTTTGATTCAATTATAACAATGTTGTGCGCCTTTAGTTAATAAAATTTTAGCCTTGTGTCCCCACTAATGTCCCTCAACTTAAAAAAGTGGCCCTTGTGTCATCTACCTTAGAAAAAGTGACTCGACAGTCAAAAAAGGTTGTGAAGCACTGCTGTAGAGTATTATAATAATGCTCCAGAATATAATGTATTTTCTAAACGTTTCCCAAAACACTGCTCCCTTGCAATTTTCTCAATCAACTTTATCATTTTGTTCAACTAGCTATTCCACTTTTCAAATGAAGAGGTTAGCCTTGCCACCGGCACAAGATTCTATTTTGATTCAATTATAACAATTTCATGCGCCTTTAGTTAATTAAATAGGTTGGGAAACACTGCTGTGGAGTATTACAATAATGCTCCAGAATATAATGTATTTTCTAAACGTTTCCCAAAACACTGCTCCCTTGCAATTTTCTCAATCAACTTTATCATTTTGTTCAACTAGCTATTCCACTTTTCAAATGAAGAGGTTAGCCTTGCCACCGGCACAAGATTTTACAGTATAGGCCTATAAAGACATGCAAGTTTTCTAAAAATTGGCAATTTTGAAAACCATGACGTAGGATTGGGGTAGAACCTAATTAGTTCATGATTAACTTCTCTTATTAGCTTTTGTTTGTGCTTGACGATATTTATCTAACCTTAATATAAAATCCTCAAATTTGGTGTTTTAGACTCAGCTCTATGAGGCAATATTCGGAGCGAAATGAATTTTCAACTTTTTTTGCAACACCCTAGTAGTATCCCGTTGGAGATGAGCTTATTGTCTAGGGTTGACTCGTGAGTGTTTTACAGGCTCCTTAAAACATTTTTGTTTGACCGTAGTTCAACTGGGAGCGCCCCTTCAAGAAAGCTACTCAGAGGCGCGACCAGCCAAAAAATTCTTTACGCTATATAAATTCTTGAAATGCATGAAACGATTAGAAAATAATCCAAATTTTTCTAGACTGAACACGTGAATAGTGAATAAGCACGAAACAATGCAGGTGTTCGGTTCAACAAAGGACTCCCTGACGAATGCGCAGAACACGACAGCCGCACGTAGACAACCTTAGTTGATCGATGCCTGTGTTTATCGTACCTTATCTATTTCATACTCAAGTGCAATGCTTTACTGTTCTTAGTAGTCGTAGAGCGTCGAGAAATAGAGCTGCAATGTGCTTACTGGAGTGCTTTCAATCTAAAAAAGTTTATCAGTTGCGTGTAGCACTGCCTCCTGTATAGCCTACATTGATCAACTGACTCCCACAGTACTGTTGGTTGGTCCATTTCAAGTTGAACTTAATACTAAATTAATATCTTATCGCGAAAACAGGATAACATCGAAGTAAAAGAAATCTGAAGAATCTGGTATGTAAGGTCTTACTAATATGTCACGCAGTTTTGCGCACGACACTATCTAGGAAGAACTGCTGCATAATGTCTTATAAAAGTCAACGAATATCAGCCATAGGACGAGTCAACGGTCATCTTCAACACGCCAGCTACTTCAGAGTCCTGACGGTTCTACACGAGCAGCATCTTCGGATCAGAATTCTTCTTCTTCTTCAGAAACGTAAGACACGAACAGAATCTAAAGTGAAGCATTCTGCTGCTTTCTAATTGCACTTTGACTTACTTGTCGTCATTATTTTAGCAAAATTATTGTTCACGTTCATTATTACGGTTCATATCCTAATTCAGTTAATTCTTACCTCCATGTAAAATGGATTTTATCATAGGCTACTAAGTACTTAGACCTGCATGTTTGAAGGTTCATTGCAGTCAGTACCGGTGCTACGGTACCTGAGGCCCTCCCCAAAAAACCTTGAGGCCCCCCATACCTTGAGCTGTCATCTCACCAAAATTTCTCATAATATAAGTGCTGAAAGACATGGTTTAAGACTTCAATAAATGTCCCCTCCCAGTTGTTACATTTTTTTTGAATCACCATCACCACCAGAACTACCACCACCACACCACAACTACCACCACCACCATCGTCATTATTATCATCCTCATCGATATCATCATTGTCGTCGTCATCATCCTCTTCATCATCATCATCATCGTCACCACCACCACCACCACCACCACCACCACCACCACCACCACCACCACCACCACCATCATCATCATCACCATCATCATCACCAACATCATCATCTGATAAGGGTAGTTACTTTTGACAATACGTAGTAAAGGGTGCGCTGACATAACGGCGCAGACAAAACGCCGCGGCAACAAAACGGTGCAGGACAAAACGGCGCCGACAAAACGGCGCAAAAATGAACTAAACACAATGGTTTATATAAGTTTAATAGTAGCAAAATATAGGCCCCATACTAAAATATCCATTATCCATCCAACATCCATTAAAATATCAATTATTTTTCATCAATCCAGCTCCAATTTAAGTGACAACATTTTCATCAATCCAGCTCCAATTTAGGCAAGACTATTTTCCTCAATCCAGCTTCCATTTAAGGAAGAACATATTCATCAATCCAGCTTCCAATTATTTAAGCAAAACTATTTTCATCAATCCAGCTCCAATTTAAGCAAGACTTTTCCACTCAATCCAGCTTCCATTTAAACAAAGATTATTTTTTATCAATCCGGGTTCTGTTCAAGCGAAAGTATTCTGTCTTGGATTCCCTTTTTAAAAATCTTCAATCCGTAGTGAGCTTGCTCTTTGATTAGCAAAACAATCACTAAACGGGTATCGTAGTCTTTATTTTGTCGGCGCCGTTTTGTCGGCGCCGTTTTGTCCAGTGCCGTTTTGTTACGGCGCCGTAGTAAAGACCTTTTTACCAGTGTTTATAGCCTTTGAAATGTGGCATAAATTTTCGCTTGCATGCAAGATGGTAAGAAATCAAACTTGATTTTGTTTGCAGATCCACGTTCCTTCGTCCTCGAACAAAACGCGAAAATGTTTCGATGCTTGTTACTTGTCTGTATGCTCTGCATAGCAATGAGTCTCTCCGCTAATGGTTTGACTAAAGGTAAGTAATTATCATAAATTATGGGCGTATCTCCAATTGCATGTTTAATGATCACTCATAATGTGCAGGATCTGGGTTCGTTATCAACATTATTCGGTGTCACTGTCCACTACAATGCGTTACATAGGCCTAACAAACTTTGTGCCAAGTCCCGCTGTTATTTATATAACTTCGGCTGTAGAAATCTTTCAATAGCTCTCTTTTGGAGTTCTTCGCACTGAGAACGCTTCTGAGTAGGTTTTTCTTTAATATATGCTTTATTATGTCTGTGAATAATATATATGTATGATTAGAATTAGAAAGTGAAATATCAAAGACTCGGCTCATCGTGAGCCGCAAAATAGATATTTTAATCTTCACCCTCCATGTATATTATATTTACATTCCTAGACTGTTAGATCTATATGTACCAAGTGCTTATCACAAAACAGAGTCGCTCACATGACAATCGCATAATAGCCTACAGTCAAAGTCAAAAACGTAATTATTTAGGCCGCATTCTTATGCTGAAGATCTAGGGTTAAAGCGCCGAGACTTCAGCTGTATTTTTTTTATCAAATGGAACCTTGCCCTTAATGATAATGATAATAATAATAATAATAATAATAATAATAATAATAATATTAAATAATAATAATAATAATAATAATAAAATTAATAATAATTAAAAAAACTAGTAATAGATATAGAAAAAAATGATGATGATGTTGTCGTCGTTGCTGTTGTTTTCGATGACGATGATGACGACGATGATGACGACTATTGTATTATTAATTATGATGAAAATAATTATGATCGCCTAGTATTAGGCTAATACAATAAGTGCTTCCAAAAATGGCATTGCAATTACTAGTAAGAATTTTAATTCAGTGTAACCGAGCGATTGTCCGATTTTCTGATAGCCTACAAGCGACAATTTAATTTTGTGATTGAGGGACTAGAATTCCCTCGCTTGTCGTTTCCTATATTTTGCGCTTAAAGCTGAAATGGACGAAAGTGATCAAGAATGTACAAATATTCTTCAAGAGCTTTTTTAGAGATGGCCATGTATTCGCCATTATTTGCAAAGTAGCGAATCAATTTTGATGCACTTGCGCCATTACATTCAGAATTATTATATTCCGTTATAATAATTGTGCAGCAAAACTAGCAAACTATTTCAATAGTGGTTTCTGAAGTCTTTGATGACACGAATAATTATTAAGCTATTTTATTCCAATTTATACTCTAAACTAATGAAAGAATGAAACTGATCTAAGTTGGAAAAAATTGAATTTCATTCTGCACAACGTAGAGCCACTGCAGCATACTATTATGACTGAACAAAAATTGTCAGGTGACAGGTTTTGAGACTATTTACTTGTTTATACAGACAACGAGGAAGTGATCAGCGAGAAAGAAAGCAGCTTGGCCAACAAGGGCAAGGATCATGCAATCCTCCTCATCAATAGTAATAAACGGTTAGTAATTATTATCTGCATGCAGGCCTGTGTTTGGTTTCTATTCAGAACCAGTTGACATGATAGCAGCTCGCCCCTCTCTCTCTCTCTCTCTCTCTCTCTCTCTCTCTCTCTCTCTCTCTCTCTCTCTCTCTCTCTCTCTCTCTCTCTCTCTCGCTCTCTCTCTCTCTCTCTCTCTCTCTCTCTCTCTGACTCGCTCTCTGTCTGTCTGTCTCTCCCTCCTATCCCTCTCTCGGACCGCGTGAAAAGCAGTAGGCTAATTGGATGAATTCAATTCCATCAGTCACCGTCAAAATGTCGTCTGCCAGTCATGCGCAGAAGTAACTTCCGGGTTGGAGAGACGATGAGTTCGATTATGTCGGAGATCGAAGCCAGCCGAGTTGGTTGCAATGTTCCACTTGCAGTTCATTTGCCATTGCCCTATCTACACCCGCATTCGTGCTCTGCTGCGCAGGCTCTGTCTGTTTCAACCCTGGTCTGTCTGATGTTTGCGTCTTGGACAACTTTATTAAGGACCTGGTGACGAGACAATTATGCGGAACTGTGATTACTAATCAGAGACTCTATTGTAATTGCTGCAGATTGAGCAAGCATGTTCTATCGTTGATACCATTGCGCAGTCGAAATAGACCAGCCAATGCGCATAATAAGTTCCCATCATCGTCTAGCGAAACATTAATAATAATAAAATTATGAGAAAAATAGTCAAAACGGGCAATAGAGATACAATGATTACTGAAATAAATATTGAAAGATCCCTGATAATTGATCCGGAATGAATGTCCAAACAGTATTTTCACCGAACTGGCACAAGCTCTATCTGATAAGATTCCTCCCTCTGCGAAACATTTTCAAGCATTTATACCTCCCTCCTCCATGGATTCCTCAGTCCTTCTTCCAACTAATCCATATGAAGTACATAAGATAAAAAAGCCCTTAAAACCGCTCACAGCTCAGGCTTTGATGAGGATCATCAACGCCTTAGCTGTGAGTGGTTTTATGGGTTTAATTAGATATTCATGTTGCTCCCAATCCGTTGCTGTGATTGCTGTTTGCTTGATAAAATTATCTGCTGGCTCACATAACTTCATTTCCTAGCAAATTCTCGCATTGCACCACTGTGTAAGCCATGTATGTTACTTTATTATACCATATGATCATAACTTCTTGTACGTTGTACTTTGACGATGGGATCAATAAATTTGATTTGCTTTGAATTGAATATTAATAATGTTTCGCAAGACTAAATAATTGCATTCGCTGGAATATTTATAATCTAAACCATCCGCATATCTGAGATTTGAACCCTTCCCTTTATTTTGAATCCTCCCTTATATTGTTCCAGAGCCTCTCGCATTGTCATTGGCCCATTTCCGCCACAAAGTTAAATAATTGGGGGTAAAACACACCCCTCTCTTGCCACTACCAATTTTAAACCACTCTAATAGTACACGCCTGCTATTCTCACTGCTGCTCTCTGCCCTCTGTATCATCTGCTGATGATTGCAGCCAGATGCGGTTGAAAGCCCATCTCCAGCATAGTTTTCCAAAGCCATCCATGTTTCATGCAATCGAAAGTCTTGTGGAAATTCACAAAACACATTATAGAGGCTGCTGTTTTGTTCCGCTTTTTGCATCAGAATTCTGAAATTTTTAATCTGATCTCTTGTCCCTCTGCCTGGTCTAAACCTTGCTTGTTCTTCTACTACTTCCTTCTCCACCTTTGTCTTGGTTCTTCCTAGTATAATCTTCAGAAGCAACTTACTTGCATGTGATTCCAATGCAATTGTCCGATAGTTAGAACATTCTTTCTTGTCTCCCTTTTTCTGTATTGTGATAGACACTGACTCTGGCCATTCCTGTTACCATTTCCCCGTTCTCCACACCTCCACCCCAATTTCGTGTATACTAACCTATCCACCACATTATTATTCACCACTAACTTTCAACAAGTCCACAGTTATTCCATCTGAGCCAGCCGCCTTCTCGTTAGCCGTCTTTCCTAAAGCCCACTCTATTTCATGCCTTAATGGTGGAGGTATCTGATTCACGTGTTCCAGCTGTAACAAATCCTCCTCCACCCCAGCTCCATCCAATTCATTTTACTTTTCTTTATACAGTTCTTCACAGTATTTTTTCCATCTCTCCACCCCCTTTTCTTGCTTCTTCAGCAATTCTCCTTTTTTTTATTACCAACCGTGGTGCTGAATATTTCCCAGTAATCTTCCTCACCGTTTCAAATACTTGCTACTATATCTGAAGGTATTGGTACTACTGAACTTACTCTTTTAAACTGAAAATGTCTACTGAGACACCGTTAGCAGCAAAACAATAATCCATTGTCGTTTCATTAAACACTGATTCGTTTCCAGGGTTTGACGGTCGTTCATTCTATTCAAAGCTTGAAACAAATGAAATGGCTTTTCGTTGTAGGGAATCCTGTGTGGCTTATGGCCAGGTATGTGGCGCTGATAACGACCGTAAACCCGATGAGATCTGCTGTAGCGGTTTAACGTGCCAAGGCGCGAGCGGTCGACTTCCTGAACATGTGTGCAGGTGACTGTGATGGCCATGGAGCCGATTGTACCGAAGTTGATAGGTGCTGTCCTGGCTTAGTGTGCAGATATCATGCGACTCGGAAGAGTAATGGGTGCATCTATCCTAATAAGTAACAAACATTCTGATTTGCTATAAAAAAACCTGATTTTAAATGTTTTAATTCCACGGTTGTAGACATGTACAAACTTGACGCAAAGGAAATCGATGACAAATAAATGCATTCAATTTAATTTCAGTTGCACGCGTTCTAAGATTATTATTTTTAAATTCAAAACGTTCGTTGGTTGATCAATGATCACCTTCTTGAAGTTGGACCATAATCAATCCTCTTCATTATTCGAGTCACAGTTTCAATTCAACCCGTTTAGATATTATTGTCCGATCTGGTCATAAGCTAAAAACCTATCAGCATCATAGGCGCAACCACGTCCTGAAAGTTGGGGGGACAAGGGACCAAATGAAAATTCTTAGAATGAGCAACAACAGCGAGCGCGAAACGCGCGAAGCCGCGATTGCCGAAGGCAAGAAGTCCGTAACAATTAGGGGGTGTTGGGTGAACGACGTAAGCTGACTTGCGCGCACGAATAGTAGATGTGCGCGCGAACTTGCGCGCCGTCAAGGAAGAGCGCGCGCAGACAATGCGCGCCGATGAGGAACTTGCGCGCTGTCAACCCCGGGATCCTCAATGGAAACGGACAGGCTGACGAACCGTTCGGCGTGGCCGGTGTGGCATGAAATTATGTCCGGCATTAAATATTGTCCGACTCCGCCCACTTCCGTTGTCAGGACAGTATTTCATGCGGTAAGTATGAAATTTTGTCCGGCATGAAATCATGTCCGAGTCCGGCCACTTTCGTTGTGGAAACAGTATTTACTATTACAAACGTGAGATATTTCCCTCGTTGGAGTTTCGTCTCAACGTAATATCAATAAGATATGCGAAATAATGCTTGTTGAAGCAGATGAGAAAGCATTGGTGTAAGCATTGGAATCATGATTTTAATGCGCGCATCTTGTAGACGGGGTCACGGCGGCGGTAGTTCTATTTTTAGAAGGAAATTCCCATCGTGGAGCGGGGCGAATGGGCGATATGTTGAGACGTTTGTAAACAAGTCTTAGAGTTGCACACAAATACGAAATTTAGGCTTTCATTTGTTCATATCTATCTTTTCTTGTCTACCCCAGTCATCGAGAAAAAGCAAAAGGGCTTGTTGGCCAACACAAATACCTCAGCGGAGTTAGCTGCGTTAGGTCTTGGTCTGTTTATTTTCCGTTACATAGCGGTCATTATTGGAAGATGCTCAGCTTTTACATAGCACAATTTGACCTGTTGGCGCTGCATCCTGGTTCAAGCTCCACCCTACCTGTGTGAGCTGTTTACTCCAGTCTTCGTTTCCGAAAATGGAAAAAGTAAACAGCCCAACGTCCAGAAACCCTGCGGCATATTCGTATTCACATTCGTATCCCGTTTCTCTGGGCCGTCGTTCGCTGCGGTCAGCTGCCCGCGGTGATTACCTTGTCCCTTTTTGTCGTACCGCTACTATGCAGCGAAGACCATTTTCCGTGGTGGGTCCAGCTATCTGGAATGGCATCCCTGGTGGAACCGTGGTGGGTCCAGCTATCTGGAATGGCCTCCCTGCGGCTCTTCGTTCGCTTCCCCGTGACTCTGCTGGCTCTTTTTATTGTCTTCTCAAGAGTTTTCTTCTTGACAAGGCCTAGGGTGGGAGCGCCTCTGAGTAGCGATCTTGACGGGTCGCTATAGACATTTATGTGATTGATTGATTGATTGAATAATAATAATAACTAGATTATAATAATACCCAATGCATTGCAAGACATGTATAGTGTAGCGGAATCCGTATATACCTACGTAGTTCACCTGCAGTTCTCCTTTTTGTCAGCTTACGCTGCTGACAAATATTGATGCTGTTAGTAAATGCAAACTTATAGGTCTTCTATAGATAATAGATTCGATTTTATCCTACTGTAATAGACCATTAATTTTATAACTTCATCTAAAAGAAAAAATATTCCGAAAGCGCAGCAAAATGCTTCTGTTTGCTATTTAAGTACTTAAAACATAATTTTTCGGTAGTATCGGAAATCATAGGCCTACATAATTACACTTCGTATCTTAGTCATTGATCTATATTCTTTATGCTTTTATATGTACCTAATTATAGAGTTCGATACCTCAGTACGTCGTATAATTATCTTGAATATTTTGTGTCTTTTCCGGACAAGATTTCATGATGCTTTAGCTTGACAGTTGCTATCTGATGTCATCGGTCACATGAACCAATGACAACGCTTTCCGGACACAATTTCATGCCGGACAACATTTCATGCCACACCGGCTTGAGACCGCTGTCGCTCCGTCGTACGAATCTCTTTCGTTCCAGTCTCTTTCCGACGTTTCCCTTTCTAGCGGTGACGGGGCCGAAGGCCGAAGGAAACCGTGGCGTTTTCGGTCACTTCGGCGTGCGATCCTCCGGTCACTTTCGCAGTCGACTCATTCCATTCCCTTTCGTCCACCCAAAGCAGTGGCGGAGTTTGTAGACGTAAGACACGAAGGGCTTTGACTTTGGCGCCTTTTGGATGAGAAAGTTAACCGGACCGCACGCCCGCACCACCATGTATGGGCCCGTAAAGTTGCGTTGAAACTCTGGGCTACGCCCTACGAACTTTCGTGGGCTAAAGTAGTAGTCAACAGCATAAGATTGGATATGGACAGCCATAGCGGTCAGCAGGGAACCCGGATCGGCAGTTTAGATTATACAAAGGGACCCACGAGGATCTAGTTGACATGCCCGA
Source organism: Lumbricus terrestris (assembly GCA_949752735.1). Classification (NCBI taxonomy): domain Eukaryota; kingdom Metazoa; phylum Annelida; class Clitellata; order Crassiclitellata; family Lumbricidae; genus Lumbricus; species Lumbricus terrestris. The sequence goes on from OX457037.1 coordinate 81,159,140, forward strand.
TACCTGGAGAGGCGCTACATACAAACCAAGTCAGCTGCCTAGCAATCAGCGTGGATAAGTCCGATAAATGCACTGTCAGTACAAGGAAAAGGAGCGAAGCTACTGAAAGTCCAAGATTATCCAGCACTCGAGAAACCAAGGAACCTCTTGACTGCATTTAACGATACAGTCCATGAAGCAACGGCTAGTAGTCCACCACCAACCCTTCCACCTACAACTTGCAGTCTATCCTCCTTAACCTCGGTCATAATTTTTGAGAAGATTGTTGTTGCAGAGCATATGCATTATCTTGAAAAATAGCCTTCCCCAATTTTCCAGTCATGTTCCCGCAAGCGCCATTCCAGAGAAACGTTACTTATCCGCCTTTTCTCTGATATCTATACGGTGTTATCGATAGATCCCAGGTAACTCTCCTCTCACTGTTTAATTTAACGTGAGCTCTGCATTTGACAGCGCTGATCACGACATTCTCTTGCATCTATACGGTGCTATCCAGCACCTTATAGATGCAAGCGTTTATCGATTTCCTTTGGCCTCTCTGGAAATGCACTTCATTGGCTTGCTTCATTTCTGCAGAACCACTACTCCATGGTAGCTTACGGGTCAACTAGATCCTCGTGGGTCCCTTTGTATAATCTACACCGCCAATCCGGGTTCCCTGCACTGACAGCTATGGCTGTCCATATCCAATCTTATGCTGTTGACCTGCAGGACTACGTCCAAGGTGGGATCCAGAGACGCAGCTATTGCCTGCAACCCAGTACACTGCAGTATCTAACAAACTTTAGAGAGACAGAGCAAGATTCAGCATTAATAGAGAAGTACTTGTTACGTGTCTGGGCAGAGCCAAGGTCAATTACAACCTCTGAAACGTTCGAACAGATGAGATTAGACAACTATATCACATACACGTTCGGAATTGATGCAATCCCTCCTACAAGCAGTGGGATCAGAGGCCACATACAGTGAGGGTCCCTCCTGGTACACCATGCCAACCACTTGCAACACACAATGAACATGAAGCAAAACTATAGAGCCATTAAAACGGCGGATGGAAGGAACTCTTCGGTGCACTGCCTCCAACACAATGTCTGCATCCTTTGTCACGAATTCTGCTCGCAATATGCAACTGTGCACTGTGTGCAGGCAAGTGTGACAATCAACCCTGTGGTTGCCACGCTGCTGCAAATTTCTACGTCATATTTGTGATGAGAAGACAAAAAACTCATCCTGCAAAAACTATGCCGAAAACTTGCTTGCACACATCCAAAACAATCTTAAAGGTTATATAATATTGAAGACAAACTTTATTGATGCACTGAAATATGACATAAAGCAGCATTGACTTTTAACATGTCATAATAAGCTAACTTAATTTGTCCAATTAAAGTCATAACACCTGTTTCTACGCTGCATTCATTCAAGTTATAATCGACATCATTGATGCGGAAAAATGACCTCATAATCTTCAGATGATCCCGGACGACAAAAACAATGTCAGAAATGAATTCTACATGCCCGAATCAGAGATATTAGAGGTATTACACAAGTCATGTATATGCTGTAATAAATGAAATATATGAAACTCAGTGACCTTGACCTTGACCTCTATAACCTTAAGATGACCCCAATGACAAAAACAATATCAGAAATGAATTCTACATATCCGAATCAGTAACACTAGAGGTATTAGTATTACACGTGCATAAGCTGTAATAAATGAAAAATATGAAACTCAGTGTCTTTGACCTTGACCTCTATGACCTTATGATGACCCCTGATGACAAAAACAATATCATAAATGAATTCTACATACACGAATTAGTACAATTAGAGGTATTACACGTTCATAAGCTGAAAGAATTGGAAAATGAAAGAAAAAGATGAAAAAATTACCTTGACCATGATCCTGTGACCTCAAGATGACCCCTGATGACAAAAGCAATATCAGAAATGAATTCTACACACCTGAATCAGTACCATTAGAGGTGTTACACGTGCATATACTGCAAGAAATAAAGAAGATGAATTTTCCAATATGGCCGGCGGTGGCCATATTGGATTTGTCAATTACGTCCTTCGTGGCGTCATGGCAGACAAGCACCTCGGTGATATTTCATGTCCAGGGACCCACTGACCGATTGGAAGTGAGAAACTCCCCCAACACCATTTTGCAAACGGGACCTCATGGCACGTAATGGAGTAAATTAGGCCTATTCTGCTATTAATATGATTATTATTATTATTATTATTATTATTATTATTATTATTATTATTATTATTATTATTATTATTATTATTATTATTATTATTATTATTATTATTATTATTATTGTCATTACTATTATTATTATTATTATTATTATTATTATTTTTTTTTTTTTTTTTGCCCCGAGGTATTTAGGATCCCTCGGGGACTTATTACTAACTACTTGTTTAAAAACCAGTCCAGAATGGCCCTAATCATCGATTTCTTGGCTGGCGAAAGTGCCCCTAAACGCTTCTGCGTTAAACCGTTGTATTGTAAGCGACAGACGTTGGAATAAAAAGGTTGTTTCCCGTGGGTCTCCCGTAACGGTGCAGAGCTTTTATTATTATTATTACTATTATTATTATTATTATTGTCATTATTATTATTATTATTATTATTATTATTTTTATCATAGATGTAAAAAACGATGGAAACGGAGTAAAAAAACAGAAAAAAGTCGTTTTTTTCAAAAAATAAAAAACGACAGAAAAACGACAAAAAACGGAAACGGAAAATAATTTGACTTTGCTACATCTAAAACCGCATTTTTACCTTGAAAACATAGATTAGGAACCTAATACACACAGACTACCTCTTAAATGATGATGTTAAACGATGAAATAATGACTTTAGTTAGTTGAATCCTTGGGAGTTGGCAGAAAACATAAGGAATATCAGAAAAAATAAATAAAATTAAGGAAAATAATAACAGAAAGTAAATGAATAAATAAAGTTAAAGAAAAAATAAAAAACGATAAAAAACGACGGGAAAATAAAAAAACAAAAAAACGACGTTTTTTGGGAGAAAATAAAAAACGGAAAAAAACGTTTTTTACATCTATGATTATTATTATTATTATTACTATTATTATTATTATTATTATTATTATTATTATTATTATTATTATAATTATTATAATCATTATAATCACTATTACTATTTTTTTATACCCGAGGTACATATGATCCCTCAGGTTTCTGAAAGCTATCCTAAGATTAAAATTCCGGAACTACCGAGCCTCGTCCCCACTGAAGTCCACAAAATGTGCCTCCGAAGACCACGGCATTAAAACGCTTGACCGTGCAAATGGAAAAACGTTGGAAAAGGTGGTTTGTCTCGAGTGGGTCACCAGAAATTGCTGTTATACGGCGGCCCACCTCGGCGATAAAATCAAGACCTGACCGATTGATTGGTCCCAGTGACTCAACGGCAATGGGCACAAATGTGTGCGATGAAGGGAGGCCCGAGTATTTTGCCTGTTTACGATCAGCGGCCATCTCAGCCGCTCCCCCGGCCATTGTCGAAGTCCGATGGAGGCATGAAGCTGCACACGTATGGACATTGGTCACATCCCAGATGATGTATTTTCCTGCTGCCCATGGGACCAGCGTGGCCCCATCTGGTCGCTTTCCATCACTGCCAAGAAGCCCAGATGGTTCCTTCGAGCAGGGAATCTCAGCCTTTAGAAGAGCTCTCCATACAATATCATTGATTGCAGAGTGTCGAGTTGCACGACAGTTTTATTACTATTAGTATTATTATAATTATTATTGTGATTATTATTATTATTATTATTATTATTATTATTATTATTATTATTATTATTATTATTATAAGCATGAAGCAGAGGTAAAGTGTAAAAAGCGTGGTGAAAATTTCCGCTTAAAGCGTAATTTTTTGTATGGTGTAATAATAAGAGGACACCTTTCATTTGACGTATCTTAAAAAATAGTAGCGCTGTTGCGTTGTACTTAGGACTCGGTAGATGGCTTCTCTGTCGGCCAATGAAGAGCCCTGGACTATATTTGAACGTTTGGGTATCATAGATAATTTCTGGCTGTGAATTAAAATTTCCCCTATTATTATTTGGTATTTAGAAAAAACCACTTATAGTGTAATCCACTTTTCCCGTCTCTTAAAAATAGAAGATGGACTTATGTTCGTATGTCGTAACTCTGATAACTGTTTTAAGGTTTTTTTCTATGAATTAAACATATATTTCGGCAATTTACTATGATATTCGTCTCAAACTGTTGACTTGTAAAAACATAACTATTTTTGAGAGAAAAAAAACCCTTTATAACGTAATCCACTCTGAGCATCTGACAACTGGAAAACTAGGACTTATGTTCGTATATCGCAATTATGATAAGTGTTTTAGTTTTTTCTTCTATGAATTGAACCTATTTTGGGGCATTTTACTGTGATATCCATCTCATACTGCTGATTTTTATGACTATAAATTGGTTTCTGCCGAAAACATAATAACATAGCACACCCGGCCTTCGCGCACGCGCATAGTAACTCGTGCTTTATAGTCCGCCATCTTAGTCACGTTGTCCCAGGTTTATCGTTTTATCGTAGTAAGTAACTGTTATAAACTTTTATATTTTAGCAATTAGTTATTCAGAAAGTTGTATTCATTTGTATTCATCGCTCAAACGCCTACTTTAAATTTGGACTTGATATGGCAAATGGGTTGGCTTTTCAGAGAGGAACGTAATGCAAGACCAAACTGGAATGGTTTCATGCAGATGATTCACATTGGTGATCATTCTCTCCCTGCTGATTTTTGTTTATTGCCTATCATCGATTTGAATCCTAATGAAAAATCATGCATCTTCTCCACTTTGAGTTTCATTAGCAACCAGGCTGCAAGGTTGAATATGAGAACCGCTTGGGTAGCGTTCTATAATGACTCGGTAGCAAGTACCTTTTTTAAAATAAATTTGATGAAAAATATTTCCTCGCGAAATAGAAGCGGGATTTAGCGCGTGAGGGTCGGATAGGGATCAGGTTAGGCGTCGTGAGTGGCGGTTAGGTTTAGTGCAGTCATTTTGCGGAAATTCAAGCTGGATTGATGAACAATAATTTTCAATGAAAAATGGATGAAAAATTTGGTCAACGTGTATTTTAGCGTCGTAAATTATTCGCCATTGCATGGGTTTCAGCATTAGTCGAGTGCAAGTCGGATTGACGAAAAGAATTCTTTCTAAATAGAAGTCGGATTGATGAAAGAATTTCTATTGAGATAGAAAATGAATTAATTAAAACAAGACAGCAATAGAGATATATGATGTTTTAGGTGTTTATATAACTACTAAATGGCCACAGAAGCTACACAGCATAGGCCGAATAATTCTGTCTACAAACATATGGAATATAAATATTTTTGCACATATAGAGCCTACATGCTAATCTGCAGGGCCGTACTACTATGCATAAAATGAAGGAATCTAACCCTAACCCTAAAACCTAACCCTAAACACCTGAGATATAGAGATATATAATTATGGATGGTTTCATATGATTACTGGATGGCCAGAGAAGCTACACAGCAGAGGCGGAAAAAACCTGTCGATATAGAGATATATAATTATGGATGGTTTCATACGATTACTGGATGGCCAAAGAAGCTACACAGCAGAGCCGGAAAAAACTTGTCTATTAATACAAGGAATATGAATATTTTTTAAACACCTAAGATATAGAGATATACAATTATGGATGGTTTCATATGATTACTAGATGGCCAAAGAAGCTACACAGCAGAGGCGGAAAAAACCTGTCTATTAATATAATGAATATGAATATTTTTTTAAACACCTGAGATATAGAGATATATAATTATGGATGGTTTCATATGATTACTGGATGGCCAAAGAAGCTACACAGCAGAGGCGGAAAAAACCTGTCTATTAATATAATGAATATGAATATTTTTTTAAACACCTGAGATATAGAGATATATAATTATGGATGGTTTCATATGATTACTGGATGGCCAAAGAAGCTACACAGCAGAGGCGGAAAAAACCTGTCTATTAATATAAGGAATATGAATAATACTTTTTGCACACATAGAGCCCACATGCTAATCGGCAGGGGCAATGCTATTGGGCATCAAATATTTGAATTTTGAAGGTGTGTGTCGGTAAAGCCAGCATATACAAGATAAAATACTTAGACCCTAAGTATGTGAAAGCCGCATTTAGGGACTAAAGAGCACCCTCAGTGCTACCTAAAACAATGTTGAAGTGTAGCAACTAGCCATGTGATATGTCATTCGCTTGCTGTTGTCTGTATAGATTCCTTAATAGTTGGACTAGTTGGTGGAATTGTGAAATGGCCAGCAGAAGTAGACAGATGCTGGAGATGTCACTAGGCACCAAGGTATTGTTTGTATTTCCTTCAGTGTATATAATTTAAGGTTTAAGTTCGTAATATTTCATTAGTGAATGAAGTGAGGGCTTGCAGGACGGCAGCATCTCTAGAATAATTGTAGTAACGTGCTGTTTGGTAATTATTGAATAGCCTAGTTGAATATGTGGGTATTTTCCATGAATTCTCATCCAAGTGCATTCTGTTATAATTTCAGCAGAAAATGCATTCTTTTATTTTTGTTAAAGCAAATGTTCGAAAAGTGTAGTAACGTGCTGTATGATTACACAAGCATGATTATATGCTGTATGATTACCAAGCACAAGGAGGCTGATACAGATCTACCAACATTTGAATGAGCTGTGCAGGAGCACCAAAATGAGTTGTGAAATTGAACAGAGCGTGAACATCACTTGCATAACCATCTCAGATTAATCTATCCGTGGATGTTATATTATTTGCAAATATTTCAGCTAACTGTCTGCGTATTGTTTCTTTTCAGCCGGAAAAGTTCTATTCAGCTTACGGTAATTGAAATATTTAGTAATGAGTACAGATGTTTTGTTGAACAGCTACTAATAAATGTTTTAAATTTTTAAGTCATTTATTATTTTGTAAATTTTTGGTAAGTTATAATTATAAATGTTTTTTTATGTAAATAACCCTTAATTTTTCAATCTGTATAGATATTAAAATCAATAATTTTAAATAAATTATAGGGAGTTCATCAAATAGTTTTATAATTTGTATTTTGTTAATCACTTCTTACCTATTAATTACAATATTATTTACGTTTCATTTTCAAAATATGTTAAATAGAAAGATTCTTTTCAAATTTACAGCTTTCTTTTGTAACAATGTAACTTGTTTCAAATCTTTATGGAATGTTTTAATATTTCAGAACACGGAAAAGGTGTCAAAGAATCTGAAGAATCTCTTCAACGTAGGCGAGATACTAAATACACAGGGAAGAGATGTGGAGGGTGGGCACAGCAAGAAACAGCACAGAAGAAAAAGGCGAAAAGGAACCTGAGTTCTTCATTTAACACTTCTGCGACACTTGTGAGGGTCAACCACTCAGAGGTCATTCACTCTGGCACCATGAGTACTTCAACATCTGCATCGTCAGAGGTCATTCACTCTGGCACCCTTAGTACTTCAACGTCTGCATCATCAGAGGTCATTCACTCTGGCACCCTGAGTACTTCAACGTCTGCATCATCAGAGGTCATTCACTCTGGCACCCTTAGTACTTCAACGTCTGCATCATCAGAGGTCATTCACTCTGGCACCCTGAGTACTTCAACGTCTGCATCATCAGAGGTCATTCACTCTGGCACCCTTAGTACTTCAACGTCTGCATCGTCAGAGGTCATTCACTCTGGCACCCTGAGTACTTCAACATCTGCATCGTCAGAGGTCATTCACTCTGGCACAATGAGTACTTCAACATCTGCATCGTCAGAGGTCATTCACTCTGGCACCCTGAGTACTTCAACGTCTGCATCGGAGGGCCGTGGGTTCGAACTTGCTGAAATTGGAGGTTTCGGTTGGTGTTTTTTTTATGTAAATAACCCTTAATTTTTCAATCTGTATAGATTTTAAAATCAATAATTTTAAATAAATTATAGGGAGTTCATCAAATAGTTTTATAATTTGTATTTTGTTAATCACTTCTTACCTATTAATTACAATATTATTTACGTTTCATTTTCAAAATATGTTAAATAGAAAGATTCTTTTCAAATTTACAGCTTTCTTTTGTAACAATGTAACTTGTTTCAAATCTTTATGGAATGTTTTAATATTTCAGAACACGGAAAAGGTGTCAAAGAATCTGAAGAATCTCTTCAACGTAGGCGAGATACTAAATACACAGGGAAGAGATGTGGAGGGTGGGCACAGCAAGAAACAGCACAGAAGAAAAAGGCGAAAAGGAACCTGAGTTCTTCATTTAACACTTCTGCGACACTTGTGAGGGTCAACCACTCAGAGGTCATTCACTCTGGCACCATGAGTACTTCAACATCTGCATCGTCAGAGGTCATTCACTCTGGCACCATGAGTACTTCAACATCTGCATCGTCAGAGGTCATTCACTCTGGCACCCTTAGTACTTCAACGTCTGCATCATCAGAGGTCATTCACTCTGGCACCCTGAGTACTTCAACGTCTGCATCATCAGAGGTCATTCACTCTGGCACCCTTAGTACTTCAACGTCTGCATCGTCAGAGGTCATTCACTCTGGCACCCTGAGTACTTCAACATCTGCATCGTCAGAGGTCATTCACTCTGGCACAATGAGTACTTCAACATCTGCATCATCAGAGGTCATTCACTCTGGCACCCTTAGTACTTCAACGTCTGCATCGTCAGAGGTCATTCACTCTGGCACCCTGAGTACTTCAACATCTGCATCGTCAGAGGTCATTCACTCTGGCACAATGAGTACTTCAACATCTGCATCGTCAGAGGTCATCCATGCTGACACCCTGAGTACTTCAACGTCTGCATCGGAGGGCCGTGGGTTCGAACTTGCTGAAATTGGAGGTTTCGGTTAGTGGTCGTCGATTTTTCTTGGGTTTCGGCACCATTGAAAAGGTTAAGAAGCACTGATTTATATTATGCGACTGTATATTGGAGTCAGAGCAAGAGAAGCCTTATTTGTTTTGCTCTAGATATCATTAAGAATTGATTAGTAAATGTCTGGCTGACAATGCAAAGTTTAACAGTAAATGTCTTGCTCTACAAGTCTACCTAGGACATTATCATCAATTAATGTTTGGAATTTTGTAGCATTTTGTGCGTTATCCGAGAACTATTTATATTGAAATCAGTATTTTATTTCCACTATAGCAATATGTCTTGTCTGTCTTTACTTTTGTAGATGTTCGCAGTGATAATGACGATTCAGACGAGGACTATGTTCCTGATAGTGCCAATGCTGAATCCGATGATTCATATGAAATTCCTGTTGTGCTAAGTACTTTTACAATTTGTTCATCTGAAGTCGAATGTAAAATATTTCAGGCCGTACTCTGTTTCATTGTCACTGTCTACGATAACAACCCCTAGATCCTACAAGATTATATGTCGCAGTTACATGCCACAACACTTGGGAGAACTGACATGTATTGTAACCTACAGTAGTCAAAAATTACACTTTACTGGGTGTTTTAATGTAATGATGCATTACCCCCTTATTTTGACCATTGTTATTACTTGATGCAAACACTTGTCAGAACATATTATAACATAAAGTGATAAAAAATATCACAATGGTTAATCCCTAATTTGTTTTGCTGATTAACAGAAGCTGAGAGAGGCCGATCGAAAGCTATCCGTGCAACTGTCACCAGTCTCATACAGTCATTACATGAGCCCAGTAGAACCGAAACCCAAGACTCTCCTCTTCTGTCTTCTAATGAGTCTCAGAATTTGTCTCCTGACATCAACTGCAGCGGGCTCCGTCGTAAGCGAGCTGTAGCACCCAGAAGGCCGTGTCCATATTGCCAGAAGTTGTTTCAGCGTTTGACGGGACATATAAGAAACATACACAAGAACGAACCAGATGTAAAGAAAGCAATGAGTTGCGTCGGTAAAGAAAGCCGAGATCTATTCAAACAGATGAAAAGAAGTGGTATCATAACCTACAATATCACAAACGCTGGACACAAAGAAGTAGTAGTGATGACAGAGCGACGAGTACGCAAAGGTGGTGATAGAAAAGATGGAACGATGTGTGACATTTGCAAGGGGATTTTCAGTAAATCATATTTCTATCTACACAAACAAACGTGCACATCAGCGGGTGGCAGTGTCCCACAGGCAGTTCCACTGGAAGTTGTTTTTTCAGGTGCGAATCTGAATGAAGAGTTTACTACAAAAATACTGTCGAAATTCTTGAATGATGAAGCTGGACAAGTGTGTAAAACTGACAAGTGTCTCCTAAAAATCGGTGAAAGATTATACGAGAAGATGAAGGCAAAGAGAGATAAGAAGATGGAAGTGAAGCGATCTGTGATGAGTGATATGCGTCGCTTAGCAAATCTGTTTTTGAAATTCAAGGAAGCAAAAGTAAGCCCTGAAGAATGTAGTGTCATACATATGTTTCAAAGAGACAACTTCGATTACCTGGAGCGGGCAATAAAGGAAACAACTATCCGAAAAGATGACTCTATGAAATCGGGTCTGAAGGTCGCATTATTCTACTTGATCAAGAAGGCATGTAAGATTGTCAAGGGATCTTTCCTAGTAGCACAGGACGATGCAAGCGCGTCAGAAGTAGGGAAGTTTGTAGAAGTCCTCGAACTTCATTATAACCTTGTCTTTGGAGACGCGATGTATCAACTGAACACCAATAGATGTACTAGACTACGGAAACCGGAAGAACTGCCTTTGAAAGAGGAGATTGATAAACTGAGGCTTCACTCTCTCACTAGAATGGCCAATTTGACTCAAGATCCATTCATGATATGGACAACTGAGGAATATGGAGAGCTTCGTGATATTGCAGCATCTCGAATAACGCTCTTTAATGCTAGACGCGGCGGGGAAGTAGCTCGTCTTAAGTTAACAGCTTGGGAGGATTGCGTCAACAATGTCTGGGTGCCAACTGCTCAAGTTGAGAGAATGAATGAGCTGCAGCAAGAACTAGCTAAGAAATCAAAATTAATGTATTTAACCGGGAAGGGCATGGGTTTTGTTCCGGTTTTGGTACCAATGGACACAGTCGATGCCTTGGTGCGCCTTAGTGATAAAACCATAAGAAATCAATGCAACGTACGAAAAGACAATGAGTATCTCTTTCCGAGTATGCAGGCTTCAAGTGACCACATCAGTGGATGGCATGCTCTAAAAAGAGTTTGTGTGAAAGCAGAAATTGACGGAAAGAAAATTAGTGCAACAAGAATGCGACACTACATCAGCACACTGTACTCGCACGCAGAAGTTCCGCAGAACAGGAGGTCTTATTTCTTAAAACATATCGGACATTCTGAGTTCATCAATGAAAATGTATATCAGGTACCGCAGGCACAAGCAGAGCTGTTGTACGTTGGCGAATTGCTCCATCAATTCGACCAGCCCCAGTCTGCAGAGTCGTCTGCACCTCTTGCCTCCCTGCCACCGGTTCCTGGTAGCCTTGCCTCGGTGCCACCGGTTCCTGCTAGCCTTGCCTCCGTGCCATCAGTTCCTGCTAGCCTTGTCTACGTGCCATCAGTTCCTGCTAGCCTTGCCTCCGTGCCATCAGTTCCTAATAGCCTTGCCTCCGTGCCATCAGTTCCTGCTGACACTCAGCTTGTAGTCGAAGCCATGAACGTCTCTGAGCAATGTGGATCACCACCGCCCAGCTCATCGACAATGTATGTTGCAGAATAAGTAACCCTTGTGAAATAGTAAATTGGTTATAATATTGCCATGCATTGTCACACTTTACCATTGTCTATCTATATATGGTCTGTAGGCCCTACATACGAAATGGGGAGGTGATGATGTTAGTGGAAACAATAGCATAGTGCGAGAGACTAGCCTTCTGACCTGCCTCTTGAAACGTGTTCAATAATTTCCTGATGTTTGTGAAAATTTTTGACAATTTCAAATTTTACAATATCTTTAATTTTAAGAGTGATGACACCTATAAAAAGCCTTTGCATAAGTATCAAATTTGGATATTTGCATGGATATATATATATATTTCTTTTACAGATACGCGTATCCGCATTATTCGTGGATTAAGCACTTGTCAGAACATAAAACAACCTAAATGTAATAATAGACATGTAGCCTATATATATTTCTTATATAGCTATCTGTTTCGGTATATATATCTTGCTATACTTATACAGACCTATATCGATTTCTTTATATGTAGATTTTTTAAATAAATATTTCTTTCTCCTTTTTTTATATAATATGATTGTGATAAATTCGTTTTCAGTGAGAAGGCTCCAAAGAAAAGAGCAAGATGGATGCCAACAGAGACAGACGTGGTTCGTACTTACTTCCGTGACTTCCTCGCCAGAGAAAATGGCCTTCCTCGTGAGTGTGTCAATACTTATTTATTAACATTCTAGAACATATTTCTTCATTATCATTGTATGTCATCGACAGGATCGAATTAGGATAGCCCTTTAACAGTGGTATTTAACTTTGTGGATTGTGTGACTTCATCTCGACCGTCAGGTGGCTGCTGTTTTTATGTTTTTTACATATTACCGTTTCCTTATTCCCGTGCAAGAGGCATCTTTTTTCCTGGCTGTCTGCATAACTGCCTAAATTACATGTCGCAGTTACATGCCACAACACTTGGCAGAACATACATGTATTATAATCTACAGCAGTGGTTCCCAACCTTTTTTGACTTAAGGGCCACTTTTTCTATGTTGGAGAACACGAGGGCCACTTTTTCTTAGTTGGAGGACATTATGGGGCCCACAAGGCTCAAATTTAAAAAGAAAATAATTATGTGTTCTATCCTGTCAAAATTGTCAATTTTTCATATATTTCCGTTAATTGTTTTAGAGATGAGGGCCACTTTGAGGCCTGGCGGGCCATTTTTTAGGCTTGGCGGGCAACTTTTGGCCCGCGTGCCACAGGTTGGGAACCACTGACCTACAGTAATCAAGAATTACACTTTACTGGGTGTTTTAATGTAATGACGCATTACCCCCTAATTTTGACCATTATAATTATTATTATTATCAGTGGATCTCAGCACTTGTGAGAACAAACCGCTGACCTACAGTAATCAAGAATTACACTTTACTGGGTGTTTTAATGTAATGACGCATTACCCCCTAATTTTGACCATTATAATTATTATTATCAGTGGATCTCAGCACTTGTGAGAACAAACATGTATTATAACCTACACTACAGTAATCAAGAATTGCATTTACATTGTTTATATATTTGACATTTTTTTTTCAATGTATTTCCAGAAAAGAAGGCCATTCTTCAGTTCAAGGCTCTACATCCAGAAATAGAGTACCAGTGGGAGACGATTCGAACGAAGGTCTTCAATGAACAGCTAGCCTTCAGGAAGAAAAAGAAACGCTGCCTCGAACTCCTTCATTGAAATTTCTGTCCAATCCCTTGGTTCATGTAACATGCTGAAGACGCCTTTATACAATTTTGTTGTATTTTTTAATGCACATCATGATGTTGCTTATGTTTATTGTTTTTATCTTGTCTATTGGCTTTTGCAGGTATTGCATCAAGGGAAGTTACCCTTGTTTGTTGCTATTATGATTTTTGCAGGACAAATCTTAGTTGTATTGAATGTGAATGGCTTTAAAATGATAATGTATTTAAATAGCATATGTAGTACAAGTATGAGTTCCAATGTTAAACCTTTAACCATACACACAAATGGAGGACCAGGATAATAAATTAACGGGTGGGTCCTACTCTGTCCATGTAACCATGGGCAAGTGCCCCCCCCTTGCCCCTATGTGCGGGCGCCCATGTTGAATAGAAAACGAGCGGATGGCACTCAAATCCCCACATTCGACAAATTGGCAGTTATTTTTGTTTATACTGATTGCGAGCAGGTGCGTTTCAGAACTGTTTCAGGAAGTTGCTGGTACATTGCCAGGCATATGTTTACATGATTACAGTTTCTGATATTCTGCTGTTTTGAAGTTGATGATTTGAAGTGAGTCATACATTGGTCTAATACTGAGTTAATCGTTGATTTTTTAAAATCAATCACCTGTTCTAGAAAATATCTATTCCACTTTCATCTGCACACTCCAAACTGAACAGCACAGTTGCTTAATAAGTTTGAATTTTATTTGACTGAAATGTGTCTAGCTTTATAGCTTTAACTTGTCAGAGAATAAAACGACAGTCATGTAATAAAATATGTGAATACGTGATCATACATTAATTTTTTCAGTTAGACTTTAAGTGTTATCTTTTATGATTTTATACTGATTCAAAAACGAGTGTGGATAAGAAATGTAATCTAATTACTTAAATCTCCTTTTTTGCTTGCAAGACAGATATGATATGGCTGAAAATTCCAAGATTATCAGTTAATCAAGGCAGAGTTTTTTTGCATTGTCACAGATTGTGTAGCAAATGGCTCGTTTTCTAATGTTGAACAGCTCTCGTTATCAGATTCAATTCGTGGCAACTTTGTACCTCATTCACCTGGTGCTTGCTAGCTGAAGAGCTACATTCATCTTTTAAGCACATACCATTCGTAAATATGAATATCAAGCTTTAGATGTCTAGGCATCTGATAGAAAAATACTTTGCATATTTTACAGGGCAGTTTTCTGCCTCGTTCCATTTTGTTTGCTCTGAATACGTGATGCATAGAATTAATTAGTTTGAATTTTATTTTACTGCGGCTTTGTCATTAATTGTTTTTGCATCTGATAAGTTTCGTTGGTCAACGTTTGAAATGCGCACACCTGGATGAAGAAATATTTCACAGCTGTTGACTAAGCGATAATCTGTCATGAAATGTGTCTAGCTATATGGACAATGAATTGTTGCAAATGTTGACAGGAAAACAGAAAGTTTTGCAGTTATGATGCTGCATTGTCTTTAGTTAGGAATGGTATTGCTTGCTCCTGAAAGTGTTAGCTTTGGCTTGTCAAAGAATTAAGCGACAGAGACTCATTGCTAGGCAAGCTGTATTTATTTGAAGCTTCTCAAAAGCCACAGTTTTGAATTATTTTAGATATAATGTGTTGAATAGAAAATGAGCGGATGGCACTCAAATCCCCACGTTCGACAAATTGGCAGTTATTTTTGTTTATACTGATTGCGAGCAGGTGCGTTTCAGAACTGTTTCAGGAAGTTGCTGGTACATTGCCAGGCTTATGTTTACATGATTACAGTTTCTGATATTCTACTGTTTTGAAGTTGATGATTTGAAGTGAGTCATACATTGGTCTAATACTGAGTTAATCGTTGATTTTTTAAAATCAATCACCTGTTCTAGAAAATATCTATTCCACTTTCATCTGCACACTCCAAACTGAACAGCACAGTTGCTTAATAAGTTTGAATTTTATTTGACTGAAATGTGTCTAGCTTTATAGCTTTAACTTGTCAGAGAATAAAACGACAGTCATGTAATAAAATATGTGAATACGTGATCATACATTAATTTTTTCAGTTAGACTTTAAGTGTTATCTTTTATGATTTTATACTGATTCAAAACCGAGTGTGGATAAGAAATGTAATCTAATTACTTAAATCTCCTTTTTTGCTTGCAAGACAGATATGATATGGCTGAAAATTCCAAGATTATCAGTTAATCAAGGCAGAGTTTTTTTGCATTGTCACAGATTGTGTAGCAAATGGCTCGTTTTCTAATGTTGAACAGCTCTCGTTATCAGATTCAATTCGTGGCAACTTTGTACCTCATTCACCTGGTGCTTGCTAGCTGAAGAGCTACATTCATCTTTTAAGCACATACCATTCGTAAATATGAATATCAAGCTTTAGATGTCTAGGCATCTGATAGAAAAATACTTTGCATATTTTACAGGGCAGTTTTCTGCCTCGTTCCATTTTGTTTGCTCTGAATACGTGATGCATAGAATTAATTAGTTTGAATTTTATTTTACTGCGGCTTTGTCATTAATTGTTTTTGCATCTGATAAGTTTCGTTGGTCAACGTTTGAAATGCGCACACCTGGACGAAGAAATATTTCACAGCTGTTGACTAAGCGATAATCTGTCATGAAATGTGTCTAGCTATATGGACAATGAATTGTTGCAAATGTTGACAGGAAAACAGAAAGTTTTGCAGTTATGATGCTGCATTGTCTTTAGTTAGGAATGGTATTGCTTGCTCCTGAAAGTGTTAGCTTTGGCTTGTCAAAGAATTAAGCGACAGAGACTCATTGCTAGGCAAGCTGTATTTATTTGAAGCTTCTCAAAAGCCACAGTTTTGAATTATTTTAGATATAATGTGTTGAATAGAAAATGAGCGGATGGCACTCAAATCCCCACGTTCGACAAATTGGCAGTTATTTTTGTTTATACTGATTGCGAGCAGGTGCGTTTCAGAACTGTTTCAGGAAGTTGCTGGTACATTGCCAGGCTTATGTTTACATGATTACAGTTTCTGATATTCTACTGTTTTGAAGTTGATGATTTGAAGTGAGTCATACATTGGTCTAATACTGAGTTAATCGTTGATTTTTTAAAATCAATCACCTGTTCTAGAAAATATCTATTCCACTTTCATCTGCACACTCCAAACTGAACAGCACAGTTGCTTAATAAGTTTGAATTTTATTTGACTGAAATGTGTCTAGCTTTATAGCTGTAACTTGTCAGAGAATAAAACGACAGTCATGTAATAAAATATGTGAATACGTGATCATACATTAATTTTTTCAGTTAGACTTTAAGTGTTATCTTTTATGATTTTATACTGATTCAAAACCGAGTGTGGATAAGAAATGTAATCTAATTACTTAAATCTCCTTTTTTGCTTGCAAGACAGATATGATATGGCTGAAAATTCCAAGATTATCAGTTAATCAAGGCAGAGTTTTTTTGCATTGTCACAGATTGTGTAGCAAATGGCTCGTTTTCTAATGTTGAACAGCTCTCGTTATCAGATTCAATTCGTGGCAACTTTGTACCTCATTCACCTGGTGCTTGCTAGCTGAAGAGCTACATTCATCTTTTAAGCACATACCATTCGTAAATATGAATATCAAGCTTTAGATGTCTAGGCATCTGATAGAAAAATACTTTGCATATTTTACAGGGCAGTTTTCTGCCTCGTTCCATTTTGTTTGCTCTGAATACGTGATGCATAGAATTAATTAGTTTGAATTTTATTTTACTGCGGCTTTGTCATTAATTGTTTTTGCATCTGATAAGTTTCGTTGGTCAACGTTTGAAATGCGCACACCTGGATGAAGAAATATTTCACAGCTGTTGACTAAGCGATAATCTGTCATGAAATGTGTCTAGCTATATGGACAATGAATTGTTGCAAATGTTGACAGGAAAACAGAAAGTTTTGCAGTTATGATGCTGCATTGTCTTTAGTTAGGAATGGTATTGCTTGCTCCTGAAAGTGTTAGCTTTGGCTTGTCAAAGAATTAAGCGACAGAGACTCATTGCTAGGCAAGCTGTATTTATTTGAAGCTTCTCAAAAGCCACAGTTTTGAATTATTTTAGATATAATGTGTTGAATAGAAAATGAGCGGATGGCACTCAAATCCCCACGTTCAACAAATTGGCAGTTATTTTTGTTTATACTGATTGCGAGCAGGTGCGTTTCAGAACTGTTTCAGGAAGTAGCTGGTACATTGCCAGGCTTATGTTTACATGATTGCAGTTTCTGATATTCTACTGTTTTGAAGTTAATGATTAGAAGTGAGTCATACATTGGTCTAATACTGAGTTAATCGTTGATTTTTTGAATCAATCACCTGTTCTAGAAAATATCTATTCCACTTTCATCTGCACACTCCAACCAACAGCATGCGACTGTCAAGCTGAAGTGTGTCACCTGTTTCCGATTTGTCCTTGAATATACATTTTGTACTGTGTCTCCGCAGTTCATCTCGTAGGGGAAAAAAAGCAGAACTGGCAGGGTAAATAATAAAGTTCTGTAAAATCTCCTTTTTGCTTGCATGACAGATGTGTTATGGTTGAAAATTCCAGGATTTAAAAGTTTTCTAAACTTGCTGTCCTTACCGGGTTTGCTCAAAAGTGCATCAACTTCAGGTGATCACTGTGGTGTCGATTTATTTAGATGACTAGGCATCTGATAGAAAAATACTTTGCATATTTTACAGGGCAGTTTTCTATTATCGTTTGCAGTTTGTTTTCTGCCTCACTCCATTGTTTACTTTGAATACATGATGCATAGAATTAATTAGTTTGAATTTCATTTTACTGCGGCTTTGTCATTAATTGTTTTTGCATATGATAAGTAACTGGATGTAGAAATATTCACTGGTGCTGGATTGGTGCTATGATTTTATGGACAATGAATTGTAAATTTTGCTGCTAGAATCAGGATTTTGTCAGATTATTGAGCTTGTATGTCAAATCTTCATGGCAGTTCTGTTGCAAGTTAGTTTGCTTTCTGATTTGCAGAAAGAACCAATTATTTGGAGTGAGAACGAGCTATAGATCACTGGGCATTCCTGTTTTAAAAATCACACTGCAGCTCATATTGAAACTTGTGTTTTGGTTCTTGTACTGAATAAATAATTGTTTTTGCATCTGATAAGTAACTGGATGTAAAAATATTTAACATGACTTATGATGCAACAAGTTCTTATGGTCAATTGGTCGGGTAATAAAAGATGTGAAACTGTGATTATACATTAATTTCAGTTAGAATTTAAGTGCTATCTTTTTTGTGATTTTATACTACATAACATTAGGACACTAATGGATGATTACTTCAAGTTAACTTGTAATTAAAGTATACTACATAACATTAGGACACTCATGGATGATTACTTCAAGTAAACTTGTAATTAAAGTATACTACATAACATTAGGACACTCATGTATGATTACTTCAAGTAAACTTGTAATTAAAGAGAAGCCAGATTAAAATCCGATATCTCAAAGAAGTCACTTGATTCTGAATCATTAGACAGGAGAGAGGTCAGAAATATAAAAAAAAACAAGAGAAAAACTAGGAATCGATGAAACAATAATAGAAAAAAATCAAGAAGAGAAGACTCAGATGGTTCGGTCAGGGATGAAAAGCAGAGGGAGACAGCGGTCGAAGACCTGGGTGGATAACATCAAAGAGGACCTGAGAGAGAAGGGCACCAGGTTAGCCGAGATCGGAGAAACAATTAGGAGCAGAGAAGTTTGGAGAAATTTCATAAAGGTCTCAACGTCATATTGATGACGAAGGGAATATAGAAGAAGATACAGTACCGGTGCGTTCTTGGGTACAGCTCGTCGCTACCTCTGTGATCTTATTAGGCGACCTGTCTCAACTACCACTGCCTCTCCGCTCTTTAGACCGTCATGACCTTCTTGTACCACGGTCTCGGACTGCTAAAGCCCAGCATCGTGCCTTTGCTTCTGTCGGTCCTTCGCTTTGGAATGCCTTCCCTGCTATAATCCGTACTCAGATCTTATCTGGAAGCACTGCTGTTTGTGCGCGTTTCCTTAAAACTTTTCTTTTTCCAAGAGGATTTCGCACTGGGAGCGCCTCTGATTAGGTTGTACTGTGAGAGGCGCTTTATAAAAATCCAAAAATAGTATAGCATAGTACGTGTAAAGCACCCTTGCAATTAAACCCTTCCTTTCGATGAGCCGTGACGTCTCCTTTCGATGAGCCGTGACGTCACTATAGTGAGAAAGTGAAATTAGGCCTAAAGAGTATAAAATGTACATGTCTGGCATACCGCTGTGCCCATCATACACTATGTCTGGCATACCGCTGTGTCCATCATAAACTGTATATGTCTGGCATACCGCTGTGTCCATCATGAGCTGTATATGTCTGGCATACCGCTGTGTCCTTCATAAACTGTACATGTCTTGCATACCACTGTGACAGACCCATATTGGACATATAATTCGGACTCCATAAAATGAATTTAGCGTGTATTTAACGTATGCTATAGGCCGGACGTACGCTCGAGAATTTGCGCGCGATTTCTGTGAAAACTCGCGATGTCTGGCTAAACCACGTTGACAACGCGGTCGGGGAAAACGGCCTGGGATGGGTATATATATACACATGAACAGTGGTATATATGTACATACAGTATACACACATATATATATGTATGTATATGTATATATTTATATGTATATACATATGTATATGTGCTATATATATACATACATAATGAATACTTGTGTATATACATATATACACATGTATATATATATACATATATACATACACTTGTCTACATAGCCTACATACGTATTATATGTATATATATATATGCATATATAAGTATATACACTTATTTATGCATATATACATATTTATATACACATATATGTATATGTGCATATATATGTTTATAGATATACATATGCATATACATGTATATATGTATATATGCACATATATATACATATATACATATATATTTATATATACATATATATATACACACACGTATATACAGATGCAAACATTTAAATGTGTAAATACATAAATATATGTATATATATACATGTATGTGTATATATATACATATATATGCAAATTTATATATACATACATATATATATATACATATACACACATATTTATATATACATATATAAATAAATAAATAAATATATAAACATAGGGGATAATATGGAAATATATTCAGCCTATAGAACATAATCATAAAAAATTATTTAGCCTCAAAAGAGTTAAGATGTTGGAATCATTTGTTACTTATCTTAACCACTCCAAAGTTCAATGCAGACTTAGTTGAATGCATGCTTACAGATTACCTGCTTAATTTGAGGAATATTATTATTATTACCATGTATAGTCTAATAAAAAAAAAACCATTGTATTATGTAATTACACTTTTCTAGGTGTTTACTTGCAGTAACAGATTACCTGCTTAATTTGAGCACTGTTATTATTATTATTATTATTACCATGTATAGTGTAATCAAACAAACCATGGTATTACGTAATTACACTATATCCTGCTCTGGGAGTTAAAATTTGAAAAGTGTAATGCCGTTTTTGTTATGTTATTAAAAATAAATATATTTGAAAAAACCATTTATGTTGTATTTGTGAAAAAAATCAAGCAATTGTTTTTGGTTCTCTGCAATCACTTCATTACATTATTGACCGTGTTATAGCAATAGTAAGAAAATTACACTTTTCAGGGTGTTTTACTGCACTTACGCTTTACCCCCTTGTTAGCATTCTTATTATTATTATTATTATTATTATTATTATCATTATTTACTTTTTTGCCACGAGGTATTTAGGATACCTCAGGGACTTTATTAGGCGGCTTTAGGCCTGCTATACTTGCTTAAAACCACTCCTGAATAAGAATGGCCCTATAGTCGTATTATTATTGTAATTATTATTTTTTTAGACCCCAAGGTATATAATTTATGATCCCTCAGGGCCTCAGGCTTTAAAAGCACCAATAAAATATTTGTTGTTCTGGAGTTAACAGTCATCCTCATCGGTCAATTGTGCAAAAGTGCCTCGAAATGCAACGGCATTAAACTTCTGCGTGCAAATTGAAAGTCGCTGAAACAAGCGTGCTGTCTCTTGCGGGTCTCCAGAAACAATGGTCAAACGCCGACCTAGTTCTGCCAAGAATTCCCGGCCCTGAGCGTTGATGAGATCAAGGGTTTCCAGTGCCACTGGAATAAAATCATGGGTAGTGGGGGTTTCAACATACTTGGTGATCTTCCTAGTGGCTGCCGTCTCTGCTGCTGCTCCAGGCGTTAATGACGTGATTATTATTATTTTATTTTTTTGTGAGGTGCCGTGTTGGAGCCGAAAGCTTCCTGGTTCGAATCCACTTCAAGCAGCCGCGCAGGGACCTTGAACAAGACCGTCACTCGCCATAATTGCTCGTGCGTTTCGGCAAGAAATGATGCAGTGTCCGCGCTGTAGTCGGGAGCGCCTCCAAGTAGGGAGCTTGAAGGGGCGCAATGCGCCCTTCTCACTCGGATTGGATTGGCCCTGAATGTTTAATCTATCAGCGTTTTAATGCACCAATTTATACGTTCTCGGAGTTACTTTATTAGAAAATTGCGTTTTTCAATTAAAAAAATTCTGCATCTGACTTATAAATAGCAGTGTTTACAACGTTTTATGGGTGTTTAGGTGCACCCATTTTAGTTGTAGTAGGCCTAGTTCTTTCAGTTTGATGACAACGTGTGATAACAAAGATCATCAGTGTCGCCCTCCTCCTTTATTCAGACTTAGGACTGGTACTGACAGTATGTCCGAAGAGCACGATCATTTTCGAGTTAAGGACGTGTTCAAGGTCCCTACGCAGCGGCCAGAAGTGGATTCAAACCCGAAACCATCCGGTTCCAAAGCACCGGACATACCTCTGCATCACGGCGCCCCACTGTCCCACTTTCCTACTACAACCGGTACGGTCGTTTGTAATATAGTAAAGTAACAGGTATTATTGAAAATCGAGTAATTTTTGGAATTCAATGTATGTTTGAAAGATTAGAGCACGTGACTCCGAGCCTCCGAGGCTTACACATGCCTTAGCTAAAGGCGCACTGCACAGATGTTCTGCACATGGTTCCGGCTTAACTCTAAAGCGGCAGAGGAAACGACGCTATTCAATACCAATGGTTTGTTTTCTGTGCAAACAAGTTGGTAGGTTCGATGGAGATATTTTCATAATTTATTATTATTAATTTAAATTACATTATATTATTATTATTGCATGAGACGATTAGGCTGTTTATGCAAAACGACTGTGCAAACGTAACTTTATACCATATGGAATTAACGATTAAAAGGTGTCTAAAATACTAGATAAAAGAGGATGGCAATACTTCTGATGACGCTGCGCCGTTAAACAGGAATTAATAATAATCTTCGTTTAATTTAGAAAGAATCCTGCGTTGTTAGTGCCAGGTCCAGCCCTGTATAAAGTAGGAAGGCGAGTCTGATCTTCTTTCGTACAACACAAATTTTATGACCACCGATCGGCGTGCAATATTGGTTTTTATTGTTTACAGTGATACCAGAGCTGGGTTTTTTCCACTAGATCTTTCTTTGGCCTTTGTCTGGGTTTCTGTTTTTTGGGTCAAAATCTGGGTTTATTTGGGTGAGTTGACATTTTGGTACTCTCTTTCCTTGTTAAGCCGTATTACATCTATAATGTTTTTTTTAAAATCGGTTTATTGCACTTCAACTCTGGTTACACAGTCATGAACGACTAAGTACAGTACAAATGCAATTAGGAGCAAGTAAAAGCTAGTAGCTTATATTATCCTGACTCCTCTTTCCAATTAATAATCATGAATGGTTTCATAAGATACGTATAACTTAACTTGAACTTAATTAAGAAAGCAACAGTGATGAACATAATAATTCCTATTGGAATGAATTATGATAATGCTAATACTTATACTATTATCCAAATTATTTATACTAAAAATAATAGAGTAATTATAATAATAACAAAAATACTTGTATTAATAATAATAATAATAATAATAATAATAATAATAATAATAATAATAATAATAATAATAATAATAATAATAATAATAATTATAATAATAATAATAATAATAAAATAATATTTATTAACTAATATTTATATACTAGAGGGGTTGCCGCTTTTTAAAACAGTTGTCCTGTGATGAAGGTCGCTAACACATGAACAAAGAACTTTTTGTGCTTTTTCTTGTAAAACATGTTTTGTCTAATAAATGATTATAATAATAATAATAATAATAATAATAATAATAATAATAATAATAATAATAATAATAATAATAATAATAATAATAATAATAATAATAATAATACAATAATAATAATACAATAATAATAAAATAAAATAAAATAATAATAATAATGACAATATAATAATATTATTAGAAACAGCAACAAAAATAATGACATGCATATGCAGCTATAGCCTATACACTGTAGGTCAGGTCAATCCTCTAGTGATATAATAGCCAAGCTGTTGCAGAGTATTAATGTTCCAGGTGGTTAAAACGTTGGATTGTTGTCAGAAACCTCAGTGGCAACACTGATTGTTAGAGAAGAACTATACACAGTAACTTTGAACGAAATTTCGTTTTATATCATATAGTGTAAGCGATTTGAAGGTGTATAAAATATTAGATTGAAGAGGATGGCAATTCTTCTCATGACACTGCGTCGTTAAACAGAAACTATAGGTGGTTTTCTGCTAGAGGTGGGAAAAGGTTCCTTAGGACATGATTGACATTTAGCATTACATTACGAAGCAGTGCAGCATCAGCTCCAGCAGCTAACTTCTGTATGTTCGGGAACAACGCGGAAAGGTATCCAAGTCGTTGCATGCGGTTCAACATTCGTTCTATTTTAGTTCTGTCATCGCTCATAATCAATTCGATTTTTTA
Source organism: Lumbricus terrestris (assembly GCA_949752735.1). Taxonomy (NCBI): domain Eukaryota; kingdom Metazoa; phylum Annelida; class Clitellata; order Crassiclitellata; family Lumbricidae; genus Lumbricus; species Lumbricus terrestris. The sequence goes on from OX457037.1 coordinate 81,183,609, forward strand.
AATTCAATTTGAAACTCACTTTAAGGAAAAAATCAATCAAAATTCTATTTTTATGCCAGAATCGTATATAACAACATAATTGTTACTATGAATTATGAAACTCACTTTTGTCAACTCAACCCTGTCAATCAGTAAATAAATAAATAAATAAATCAGACATTCTATGTAGGCCTATATGATTGATTACCATGATATTTCGTGCAATGCATGTAAGATAACACAGTGTTATGCTCGAAAAGGATAGGCTAGTGGATATCACAAAGAAGCAATCGTCTTCACGCAATGTGAACAAGAGA